>ML272305.1:41062-111046 GCA_005239495.1 Nicotiana undulata | reverse complement strand
CCCCCCTCCCCCCGGGAATGAAGTAAGAAAAGTACTAGAATCCCCTATCCTGGAACTCTGATACTAGACCTCTAGACCTTCCTATCAAGGGTCATGTCCTCTGAAATCCGCATTCTTGCCATGTCCTGCCTAATCACCTCTCCCCAATACTTCTTAGGCCGCCCTCTACCTCTACTCAAGCCAACCACCGCCAGCCGCTCACATCTCCTCACCGGGGCATCCGCGCTTCTCCTCCGCACGTGCCCGAACCATCTGATCCTCGCTTCCCGCATCTTCTCATCCACCGGGGCCACCTACACCTTCTCCCGAATTTCTTCATTCCTAATCTTATCTAACCTAGAGAACCCGCACATCCACCTGAGCATCCTCATCTCCACAACCTTCATCCTCTAAATATGGGAGTTCTTAACCGGCCAGCACTCTGCCCCATACAACATGGCCGGTCTAACCACAGCTCTATAAAACTTCCCCTTGAGTTTCGATGGCACTTTCTTGTCACACAAGACTCCTAATGCAAGCCTCTATTTCATCCACCCCGCCCCTATACGATGAGTGACATCCTCGCCGATCTCTTCGTCCCCCTGAATCACTGACCCAAGGTATTTGAAGTTGTCCCGCTTGGGGATGACCTGAGATCCAAGCTTCACGTTCCTACCTACTTCGCTCGACTCAGTGCTAAACTTGCACTCCAGATATTCTGTCTTAGAAAATGCAAAATAATATTTCTTTTAAAAAAGAAGAAGGTAAAGTCACACTATTTGATAATAGTTGGTTGATGTCTTCTTTTTTTTCTTTTAATAAAGAAAGACACGAATTTTATCTAGAAAAAAAAACTAAAGTTTTTTAATTTGAAAGTATTCCTCAAACAGGTTTTCTAGCTTTAATGGAAAAGTCAAATTGTATAGTCGCTATTAAAATAATATATATAACTTTTGTAATTTTTTGGTATAGATATATTTCTTTATGTTATGTATGAAAATATACAAAGTTTATATATTTTTGCAGTTACCAAATATAAATAGTTTCTACAGTGGGCTATAAATGATATTTGCCAACTTTAAATTCTCTATTTCAAAGTAAAATTGAAATTATAGACAAAATTGTAAACCAAATATTGAGTTAGTTATAAAATCGCAACATTTACATATGTCCAACGCCTACTCTTATTTCACGCTTTGAACACATTGTAATAATCTTAACATTTAGCATAAGATTTCCATTGTATAACGATTTCAAGGGTTGTTTAGTTACTTGCATTAGGATACTAATTTTGGAATCTTAAATTTGAGATTATATTTATCTCGTGGTTGAGTATTCAATTAACTAAAATTAATGTAAAGTTTAAACAAAAAAATTGGTATTATCTATCCCGTATAGGATGTGATATTATAGTCCCAGAATATTCTTGTACCGAACCAAACAACCACTTATGGGATTTGAATGACCTAATGAACAACAGCAATAGCTTTGCCACGACTATTACTCGCTTTTTTCTTCTTCTTTTTTCTTCTGAATTTTAGGGTCATAAAACAGGAATTCAGGACAATTCTAATTTTTCGTGTTCTATTGTCTACGTCATCTTCATGAATACGGGCGACGGGCCCCAGAACTCCTAAAATTTTGTGGGCTCATTAGAAACTACCTAACGAACAATAGTCATCGCTTCGTCGTGACAATTCCTCATTTTTTGGCATTTTAGGGCCATAAAACATGAATTCCAAACGATTTTCAATTTTTCATGTGCTAATGTCCAAACCATCTTCATGAATTCGTGCGACAGGCTCGGAATCGCCTAAATTTTATGGGCCCATCAGAAACTACCTAATGAACAATAATCATTACTTCATCGTGATCGTTTCTCATTTTTGGCGTTTATAGCCATAAATCAAAAATTAAAGACGATTTTCAACTTTTCGTGTGCTAATGTCCACGCCATGCCGAAGTTCTATCGAAAACAGTCTCCTTATCTCTATGAGGTAGAGGTAACGTCTGCGTACACACTACTCTCTCCCCAAACCCCATTTATGGGATCAAACTAGGTTTGTTGTTGTTGTTGTAATATCCACGTCATCTTCATGAATGCAAGCGACATGCTCCAAATCGCCTAAAATTTTGTGCCCCATAAAAAATAAGCTAATGATGGGCTATGCACACGAAAATTTGAAAATCAGCCCGAATTTTCATTTTTTGGCCCTAAAATGCCAAAAAGGATGAACGGTCATTCCGAAGCCTGACTATTGTTCATTGGTCATTTATTATAGCCCAGCAAATTTTAGGTGATTCGGATTTTGTAGCCCGAATTCATGTAGATGGCATGGACTATAACATACGAAAATTTGAAAGTCGACCCGAATTTAGTTTTTAGGCCCTAAAGTACCAAAGAATTAGGACTGGTCATGCCGAAAGCATGACTATTGTTCATTAGGTCATGGTTTATGGATCCTCAGGAGATTCAAATCTGGTAGCCCGGATTCATACAGATGCACACGATAATTTGAAAATTCGCTCGAATTATACTTTCTTTGCCCAAAATGCCAAAATATAAGGAACGGTCGTGCTGAAACCATGACTAGTGTTAAATAGCTCATTTTTATGGCCCCGCTTAATTTTTGGCAATTCAGGTACGGTAACCCGAATTCATGCAGACAGCGTGAACTATAGCACACAAAAATTTAGAAATCGGCCTGAATTCTAGTATTTGGGCCATAATATGCAAAAAATGAGGAATGGTCGTGCAGAAGCCATGACTATTGTTTATTTGGTCATTTTCGCGCCGCAAAAGTTTAGGCAATTGAGATCTGGTAGCTTGAATTCATGCATATGTCATGTAAACAATTTTGGAATCGACTCGAGTTTAGTCTTTTGGCCCTAAAATGCCAAGAGGAACAATCATGTCGAAGCCATGACTACTATTCATTAGGTCATTTTTGTTGGTCTTGTAAAGTTTTAGGCGATTCGGATCCAGTGGCCCAAATTTATGCAGATGACATGGACTATAACACACAAAAATTTATCGGCCCGAAATCTTTTTTGTTGGCTCTAGAATGTCAAAAAATGAGAAAAAGTTATGTCGAAGCCATGACTATAGTTCATTAGGTCATTTCTTATGGCTACGCAAAATTTGAGGTAATACAAATCCGGTAGCCCAGATTCGTGCAGATAGCATGGTCTACACCACAGGAAAATTTGAAAATCGGCCGAATTCAAGATCTTTGGCCTTAAAATGCCAAAAAGGAGGCAGTCAAAACGAAGTCATGACTATTGTTCATTAGGTCATATTTTATGGCGTAGAAAAATTTTGGGCGATTCAGATCCGGTAGCCCGAATTCATGCAGATGGCCTAGACTATGGCACACAAAATTTTGGAAACTGCCCAAACTATAATTTGTTGGCCCTAAAAGATCAAAAAATGAGAATGGTCATGCCGAATCCATGACTGTTATTTATTTGGTTATTTCTTATGGTCCTGCAAATTCTAGACGATTCGGATCTGGTAGCCCAGATCATGCTGATGGTATAGACTATAACACGCGAAAGTTTGGAAATTAGGCCGAATTTCAGTTTTTGGCCCTAAAATGCATAAAAACTAGGAACGCTCATACCGAATTCATGACTATTATTCGTTAGGTCATTTTTTATGTCCTCGCAAAATTTTAGGCTATTCGGATTCGGTAGTCCGCATTTTCATGCAGATGCGTGGATTATAAGTTTATAACACACTAAAATATGAAAATCAGCTCGAATCGTATTGTTTTGGCCCTAAAATGAGAAAAACGACAAACGGTCATGCTGAAGCCATGACTATTGTTCATTAGGTCATTTTTAATGGCTTCGTAATATTTTAGGCGATTCGGATCTGATAGCCCAGATTCATACATATTGCGTGGACTTGCATGTTTGGAAAACGACCCAAACTCTAGTTTTTTGGAGCTAAAATGCCAAAGAACGAGAAAGATCATGTTGAAGCCATGACTATTGTTCATTAGGTCATTTTTTATGGCCCTACAAAATTTTAGGTGATTCGGATTTGGTAGCTTGAATTCATACAGATGGCGTCGACTATAGCATACAAAAATTTGGGAATCGGACTTAATTCTATTTTTTGGCGCTAAAAACGGGGAACGATCATGCCTAAGCCATAACTTATAGACTATAACACAAGAAAATTTAAAAATCGACCTGAATTCCAATATTTGCCCCTAAAATGTCAATAAATGAGGAACGGCATGCCGAAACCATGACTATTGTTCATTTGATCATTTTTTATGGCTCCACAAAATTTTAGGCTATTCGTATATTGTAGTCCGATTTCACACATATAGTATGGACTATAGCATATGAAAATTTGAAAATCGGCCCGAATTCCAGTTTTTTGCCCTAAAATGCCAAAAATGAGAAAAGGAAGCCATGACTATTTTTCATTGGGTAATTTTTGATGGCCCAGCAAAATTTTAGATGATTCAGGTCCGATAGCCCGAATTCATGCAGATAGTATGCACTATATCATACAAACATTTGAAAATCGGTCTGAATTTCAGTTTTTTTGCCCTAAAATACCAAAAATGAGGAACATTCATGCCTAATCCATTACTATTGTTCATTTGATCATTTGTTATGGCCACGTAAAATTTTAGGCGATTCAAATCTAGTAGATCACATGATAATTAGAAATTGATCCGAATTCTAGTTTTTGGGGTCCTAAAATACAAAAAGAAAATGAGAAACGGTCATTCCGACTATTGTTCATTAGTTCATTTTATGGACCCGCAAAATTTAGACGATTCGGATCCGTTAGCCCAGACTATAGCACACAAAATTTAGAAATCGGCCCCAATTCCATTTTTTTGGCCCCAAAATGCCAAAAAATGAGAAAAGGTCATTCCGAAGCCATGGCTACTATTCATTCGGTCATTTTTTATGGTCCTGCAAATGTTTTGTGGGTCGGATCCGGTAGCCCATGTTCATGCAAATAGCGTGGATAATAGCATACGAAAATTCAGAAATCAATGGGCATTCCATTTTTAGGCCTAAAAAAACAAGGAACGATTATGCCTAAAACATGACCGTTCCTCATTTTTTTTATCATTTTAGGGCTATAAAACTAAAATTCTATCTGATTCCCAGATTTTTATGTGTTATAGTCCACGCCATCTGCATGAATCCGGCTATCGGATCCAGACCGTCTAAAATTTTGCGGGGCTATAAAAATGACCAAATGAACAATAGTACAACCTCGCCATAACCATTGCTCGTTTTTAGCATTTTAGGGCCATAAAACTGGAATTCCACCCGATTTCTAGATTTTCATGCGCTTTAGCCCACGCCTTCTGCATGGGCCCGAGCCACCGGATTCGGACCGCCTAAAGTTTTGTCGGGCCATAAAAATGACCTAAGGAACAATAGTCACTACCACTCTATGATCGTTCCTCGTTTTCTCGCGTTTTAGGGACTTAAAACTAGAATTTTGCCCGATTCCTAAATTTTCGTGTGTTATAGCCCGCACATTTTGCATGGGCTCGGGCCACCAGACCCGGACCGCCTAAAATTTTGCCGGACAAAAATGACCTAAAGAACAATAGTCACCGCCTTGCCATGACCGTACCTGTTTTTTGGCATTTTAGGGCGATAAATTGGAATTCCGCCCGATTCCCAGATTTTCCTGTGTTATAGCCCATGCCTTCTGCACGAGCCCAAGCTACTGAACCTGATCCGCCTAAAATTTTGCCGAAGCATAAAAAATGACCTAAGGATAAATAGTCACGCCTCTCCATGACTGTTCCTCATTTTTTCGCGTGTTAGAGCCATAAAACTATAATTCCACCCAATTCTCACATTATCGTGTGATATTGCCATGCCTTCTGTATGGGCCCAGGCCACCAGACCCGGACCGCCTAAAAAGTTTTTGGACCATAAAAAATGATATAAGGAACAATAGTCATCGGGTCGCCATGATTGTTCCTCATTTTTTGGCGTTTTAGGGCCATAAAATTGTAATTCTGCCAGATTCCCAGATTTTCATGTGCAATAGCACACACTTTCAGCATGGGCCCGGGCCACCGAACCCTGACCGTCTTAAATTTTTCTGTACCATCGAAAACGACCTAAGAAACAGTAGTCACCGCCTCGTCAAGACCGTTCCTCAATTTTTAGCATTTTATGTCCATAAAACTAGAATTCGGCCTCTTGTGTGGTATAACCCACACCTTCTGTATGGGCTCGAGCCACCGGACCCAAACAACCTAAAATTTTGTTGGACCATAAAAAATGACCGAAGGAACAATAGTCACTATCTCGCCATGTCTGTTCCTTTTTTTCCGTATTTTTGGTCCATAAAGCTGGAATGCCGCCTGATTCTTAGATTTTCAGGTGCTATAGCCCATGCCTTCTGCATGGGCTTGGGCCACAGACCCGTACCGCCTAACATTTTGTCAGACCATCAATAATTACCTAAGGAACAATAGTCACTACCTCGCCATGGTCGTTCCTCATTTTTTGGCGCTTTAGGATCATAAAACTGGAATTTAGCCTAATTCCTAGATTTTCATGTGCACCCATGCCTTCTACTTGGGCCCGGACTACAAGAGAAGGACGACTTAAAAATTTTCCGGAGTATCAAAAACGACCTAAGGAACAATAGTCACCGTCTTGCCATGATCGTTTCTCTTTTTTTTCCCGCATTTTAGGGCCATAAAATTGGAATTCTACATGATTCTCAAATTTCCGTGTGTTGTAGCCTACACCTTCTACATGGGATAGGGAAACCTGACCCTGACCGCCTAAAAAATTTCCGGATCATAAAAGATGACTTAAGGAATAATAGTCACCCCCTCGACATGACCGTTATTCTTTTTAGGCGTTTTAGGACCGTAAAACTAGAATTTTATCCAGTTTCTAGATTTATATTAATACTAAAAAAAATTACACCACCATAGTAGCAGTAGTTTCTAGGGCATTACTATTGCCCATACTAGCAAGATAGTTACAAACATTGATAGGGAGTTCTTTCACACAAGTACAAATTTCCAGCTTGCCCTTTTGGAATTCTTATTCAAGCAAAATGGGTGGACTTGCATGGAAGAAACAATTGGTAGTTTTGGAATTCTTGACAGCTTCCTTGGCCAACTTATGTGCCACTGTGTTGCCCTCTCTGAAATTATGCCTCAGGATTGGGAGCTTCAACTGGTGCATCAACCATCTACATTCAATGACAGTGTTAGATAAATTAATACCATTTTCATAGATAAGTTTAATGATGTCCGTGGAATCAATTTCGATTTCCAGTTTGTCAAAGTTCATATCCTTGGCAATCTTTAATCCTTCCAGTAGAGCCATTAGTTTTTCTTGAGTGGATGATATTGCATGTATTGTCTTGTGATATCCCACGATCCATTCTCCTTCGAAATTTTGAAAAGTCCCTCCAATACCTGCTATACTATTATTGCTAGAAAAAGCACTATCACAGTTTAGTTTGATCCAATTTCTTGGATATTTATGCCATTTTATCTCTATTGAGACAATTTTGTTCATGAGAGTATTCCTGTCCATGAAGAAGACAAATTCCCAGGCTTGGTGGATAGTTTTTTTAACATCAATATTGCCTTGAAGATTATTTATGTTTCTTTGGTTCTTGTTGGTCCGCAGATTCCATATAGAGTAAGGAAATAGGGTTTCCCAGCTAATGCTATTGGTATTTTGGTTGATGAAGATATCCTTCAAATTTTCCATCCAGTTATCTTCATCTATCAAGCTGATGGTTTATACCCAAATTACACCAGAATTGGCACGCTATAGGACAAGCTAGGAATTTGTGGTAAATATTTTCTATTTCCCTTCGACAACACGTGCAAGTTGCATCTATGTTCATGCCTAGTTGAGCCAAGTATGATCTACATGGAAGACGGTTATGCATGCATTTCCAAAGCAGGAATTTAATCTTATTAGGGCATCAAAGTTCCCAAATCCAGCTGAAGCTCTTCGAAGTAGTGTTGTGATTTTCAAAAAGTTTGTAGCAAGAATTTATAGAAAAAAGGCCATTAGAATTAAGCATCCAACTCATACTATCCAATTTGGATCCCTTGGAAGGTAAGGGAGTGGCCTCAATATTTTTGAGCACTTCCATTGGCAGATTGAAGGAAATAGCATCTAGATCCCATTTGTTATTTTTAATAATATTAGGTATGGAAAGGTTATTGTCCTTTTTGGAAATGGGGCCTATTATGGAGGATCTTAAAGTATTGGAGTTATAGATCCATTGGTTATACCATATATTCAATTTGGTATTGGTAGAGGGGTTCCACATGATGCCTTTATGACAAACTTGCCAACCCTTGATGATAGATTGCCAAATGAAGGAGGTACTAAGATAAGAGTTGGACTTAGCATATTTTTCCCTAATGAGTTGACACCATGGGGAACTAGTAATAATCTCCAAACAAGACTTGCTAGGGTGACCATGTTCTTTGATTTGTCTTGTCTAAGACCTAGTCCACCATTCTTTTTTTCTTTAGTAATGGTGTTCCAATTAATAAGGTGGAGTTTCCTAGCATTTGTAGAGGAACCCCATAGAAAGTATCTTTGGATTTTATCAATGGTTTTAATGGTTTTGGCGGGGAAGAGGGTATATTGCATAGTGTATGGGGGGATGGCACTTAGGGTACTAGAGGCCAGAGTGGCTCTACCTGCCATATTAATGGAGGGACATTTCCAATGAGATACCTTGGAATGGAGATTATCTATGATGAACTGGAAATCTTTTGCATTAGGCTTGTGATTAAGAATTGGGAATCCGAGGTATTTCCCAAATTCATAGGTAGCTTTGATGCCAAATAGAGATGATAGATGGAGAGCTTGGTCCTTAGGGCAATTTTTGGGGATAATTATCCTAGATTTGGTCTTGTTGATAGCTAGGCCTGACTCCATTGTAAAGAAGTCCATGCATTGCTTGATGCAGAGACTGGTCTTCTTACTAGGGTTATATCATCCGCAAAGAAGATAGGGGAGAGGGAGGGGCCTTTATGGCTGATGTTAATAGGGTCCTAGTTTAGAATATCAACTTGATGGTTGATGAGTCTAGATAATAGCTCAATGCAAAGAATAAAAATATAAGGGGAGAGAGGGTCTCCTTGACGGATGCCTCTACTAGGTTGAAAGGATTTGGTTTTTGCAGCATTCACTAGAATAGCCATCGAGCTAGTGGCTATGCAGTGCATAATAAGATTTGTTAACTTATGAGGGAATTTAAAATACATGAGTGTTTTGTATACAAAAGACCACTCCAACCTATCGAATGCTTTTTCTAGGTCTAATTTAATGACCATGTCGAAGTTGTTTTTTTTATCGATTAAGGTTGTGCATGATTTCTTGAATTATGATAGCATTATCACTAGCTTTTTTATTCTTAATAAAACTAGATATCATGGGGCTAATGAGGTTTGGTAGAAATGGTTTTAACCTATTGGTTATGATTTTTGTGATAACTTTGTACACAGTGTTACAAAGGCCAATTGGTCTAAAATTTTTGAGATTGTTAGCATTGGGGAATTTAGGGTTGAGGCAGATGAGAGTTTCATTGGTTCCACTAGGCAATTTTTGGGTAATAAAATATTGTGAGAGTAGTTTGAAAAAGAATTTTTTACTATGTGCCAATATTTTTGGTAAAAGAACGGGTGGATACCATTCGGTCCATGTGCTTTAAAAGGTTTGAAAGAAAAAAGGGCCTTAGATATTTCTATTTTGGTGAGAGGGTTATCAAGGCTATTGAGATTAATATTACTAGCACTGGAAGATGCATCATTAGCATTAGGTTTTAAGGAGCATAGATTAGTAGTGGAGAAAGCTTTCATAAAGAAAGACAAGGTGTGATCAAGAATTTGATTGGGGGTCAGATATCCAATTACCATCATCCTTTATGAAGTGAGTAATGGCATTGTGACGTTAGGACATGATATGGTAATACTTAGTGTTGGCATCACCTTCGTTAAGCCAGTTAATTCTTGATCTTAATTTCCAAAAATCATGCTCCATGTGAAGAATATTGTTATATTCCAATTCGAGATTTGATTCAAGGTTTCGTAAGAAGTTATTGTATTGGTAATGAGGAGAGCATTGTATGACATTTAATCTAGCTAGGATTATTTTCTTTCTTTTAAAATTAACCCCAAATGTGTTGTTTTTCCACTGGATAACAACCTCTTTGAAGTTAGTTTGCGCGCTTATCCAACATTGTTTAACAATGTTGATAAAATCTGGATGCCTGCACCAAATTGTTTCTAGACGGAAGGGCTTTTATCTATGATTAATATTTCAAGATCTAAGGTTAATTAAAAGGGGGTTATGGTCCGAGTGAGTTTTAGGCAAGTGGCTAAAAACTGCCTTAGGGAATAAAGAGAACCATTTATCATTCACAAAAATTATGTCAAGTCATTCCATAGTTAAGCCCTTAGTTTTTTTCCTATGGTTAGACCAAGTGTATTTACAACCCTTATATCCTAAATCCATGAGATTACAACGGTTCACACTATTCCAAATAGAGTTTCTACGGTTATGGTTTATAGAGTTGCCACCAAATTTATCATTTGAGCTTAGGATATCATTGAAATCTCCCCCAAAGAGACAAGGACCTGTGTAATTTCTACTAATATTTTCTATATTATTCCACATGTCACGACGTTTAGTCAATTTAGTACTAGCATAGATGGATGCAAAAAAATCAAGTAGTATGAAAAGGGAGTACCTCGATTGTGGCATGGATCTCTTGAATGTTTCTAACAAAGTCATGCACCTTAACCACACTAGCATCCCATAAGAGAACAATGCCAGCGGACTGACCATCACTAGGTATTTCAATCATTTGTGAGAATTCAAAGTCACTAAGGAGCGACATATGACTGTCCGTCCTAGTTTCAAGCAAAGTAACCATGCAAGGACGATGTGTATCTAGCATTTCCCGAAAATTAACTCTAATATTTTCATGTTTCCACCATGAATGTTCCAAATGATGACATTGGTAGACCTAAACATTGATGCTAGGTTGTTTGTTGGACCATTCTCCCTCTGGGTAGGTGGAATTGGGTTCCTTCTCATAGATGGGACTAGAATCACGGCATGGTTTCCTACTGTTGGATCTTGGGGGTTCCTCACATCCATTGAAAACTTGTAAAGAGTTGGGGGCAGCTTAGGACATATCTCTTCTCCCTTTGGTCCCTGAACAAGTAGACCTTTACTTCGTTGAGCCTTGAAAATTCTAGGACTGGACCTGACCCCGGTAGGTTTATTTCTCCTTCCTCCTCCATGTGGTTGTCTTCTGGTTCTTGTGCAATGGGTGGTGCTTGAGCTTGGTGGATGACTGGAGGATTTTGTGGTGGGACAGTAGGGTTTAGTGGGTGAGCTGGGGTTGCATGCATGTTGGGGTTGTTTACTGTTTCGTTGGGCACTAACCATGGAATGAATATGGGATTCATGTTGGTTATTTCCCCCGGCGGGAAGAATGGTAGGTTCACTATAATTTGCTGGGATTGGATTGGGTTGAAGTGGTTTGGAAGATTCCATTGGCTCCTCATCTCTTGAGCTTGGTTCAATGTCATTGAGGGTGCTAAGGGATGTAGGATATTGTTCATGCGTACATGGCCATTGAGCACTAAGTTGTTCATGGCCATGGTCATTCCTTCTGACACAAGTTGTGCTAGAAAGTGGGAGTTTTGGAGTATTATGATTGTCTCCTGGCCATTGAGCACTAAGTTGAACGTTATGGCATGGCCCATGAGTGCTTGTTCTACCCATGACAATGGTTGATGGTCCTGGGGTAGAAGAGGTTGGATAAAGAATAGTTGATTGTTGCCTTGTAGTGAGTTTTGTGGTAGGGGTGGGTTCGACATGTTTAGAGCTCTTTGATGACTCAAAATTTGCACAGGGTTGTACCTTCTTCTCTAAGATTTTGGAATTCTCGGCATGGTTTGAGTGAGTAGGAAATTTTATATTAAGGGGGGGGGGGGGGGGGGAGTGTCTAGGTTTGATAGAGCCGAAGTAGAGTTGTGGTTAATGATTTAATCTTTTGGTTGGATATTGTAGTTGCTTGTGGCAGTGGAATTAATAAGATTTAGAGAAGATTTTGTATCTTTTACGGGGTTAATGTCGATGGACATTTGGCCATTGGCAAGGTTTTGTTTAGCCACTTGTTCATTTTCTAGAAGGTGATTAGTGTTGGCCATGCAGAGATAGTGATCAGATTTAGTGAGTGATTTGTTATAGGTGGTGCCTTGATCTATATTAGGGTGAGTAGTGGAATTCTTATTAGCCTCTATTAGGTTATCATTAGTAGTTATAGTAGCATCATTTGCATGCATGCTATTCGATTGGTAGAGAATTGTGTCTGCCAAATGACCTTCGTGTTGGCGAGCATCTGCCACGTCAATTGTCATGCCATTAGGGCCATTATTATCAAGGTTAATTATATTAACCTTATTGGGGTTGTGCGGAGACACCAAGGGAGTAAACTGATTTTTATTAGAAATATTATTTATTGGTAAGTTAATATTATTAAAAAAATTTAAGCGCCCAGGTGTATTCATGCTTAATTTTCCATCAAATTTTTGTTCAACAAAATGCACATTATTGGGGAGTGATTTAGGATTACCTGTGTTGAACACTATTGGGTCAGTAGCCTTACTAGGCATGGGATTTGGCTCCTTAAGCTTTTGGTTGAATCTCTTTTTCTTGGGAAAAACTACTGTTTGCCATGTATCCTCCTTGGGCAGTTGAGAGTCAGTATGCAAATTGCCTTCCAACCTCTTTGGTTGGCTACTGGGATTGTCTCCTTCCAGATTGGCCAAAGGACTCCTTGATTAGTGTATTTGCATGTGGCAATTGAATGCCCTAACCTGCCGCAGTTTTTGCATAGAAATTTGTCCACTCATATAGGATTTCTTGTTTGTGTTGGCCAATGAAGATGGATGGTGCCACTGGGATTTCCAAAGGTAGTTCAATACACAATCTAGCATACCTCCCCCTTAGAGTAGATGATGTGCATGCATCTATTTTCAAAAGTTTACCAATTTTGTTACCAACTTTTTCTAAAAAATTTGCATCATAAAATTATGTTGGTAATTGTGGTAATATTATTCAAATGGCAGCTTGGGTTATTTTTTCTTTTGAAGCAATAAAATTTGGCACCCATTTTTGGACGGATAGGAAATGACCTAGGATGAACCAGGGACCATTATGAAGAACTTTGAGCATACTTGCCTCGGTGTTGAATTTAGTAATATAGTAGTCCGATCCAAGGTCAATCAATGAAAAAAAATCCTTTAACTTCCATAGGTCTTGAATTTTCCTTTTTATAAGTTGATGTTGTATCCTTATGCCTTGAAGTTTGATAATTGTAGAGTACCTCCAAGGGGCATAAATTCTTTGTAAATCTTCTGATGAGAGGTGAATTAGATGTTCACCATCATTGTTGAGGCTTGGATCGTCTTCCACAGTTGGGTACTGTTCTTGTGGGTGCATTATATCGTCAATGACCATATTAATTTGGCCATCATGAATCCCTTCTAGTAATATATCTTTGAAGTTTGTTACTGGAAGGGAGGGATTATTTGTGGGGTATGGGTTATTGTTGGTAGAATTAGGTGGTTTGGGAGGAATCAAGGTGGAGGCCTTTGGTGATTGCATGATGAATGAGCTTGGCTAGTAGATAAAATCATAGGCTATCTATTCTTGGCTCGAACAATCAGGATCAAGAATAGGGCTACAGGACTCGAACAACCTAAAATCAAATGAATTTTAGTTTTATGGCCCTAAGACGCCAAAGGACAAGGAACGGTCATGGCGAGGCGGTGACTATTATTATTTACGCCGTTTTTATAGTCTAGAAAAATGTTAGGAGGTGGTCTTGGACCATGCAGAAGGCAGGGGCTATATAGCACACGAAAATCTCGGAATCATGCGGAATTCTAGTTTTATGGCCCTAAAACGCAAAAAATGAGGAACGATCATGGAGAGATGGTGACTATTGTTACTTAGGTCATTTTTTATGGTACGGTAAAATTTTAGGCGGTCCGGGTCCGACGGCCCGAGCCCATGCATAAGGTGTGGGCTATAACACACAAAAATCTAAGAATCAGTCAAAATTCTAGTTTTATGGTCCTAAAACGCCAAAAAATAAGGAACGGTCATGGAGAGGCGGTGACTATTAATCCTAATGTGGTTTTTGAAGATCCAACAAAATTTTAGAAGGTCCTGGTCGGGTGGTTTGGGCACATGTAGAAAGCGTGGGCGATAGCGCACGAAAATTCAGGAATCAGACGGAATTCCAATTTTATGGCCCTAAAATGCCAAAAAATGAGGAACGGTCATATAGAAGCAGTGAATATTGTTATCGTTTTTATGGTATGGAAAAATTTTAGGCAACCAGGTCCGGTGGCTCTGTCCCATGCAGAAGGCGTGGGCTATATCACACGAAAATATGGAAATCGAGCAAAATTCCAGTTTTATGGCCCTAAAATGCCATGAAATGAGGAACGGTAATGGAGAGCCCTTGACTATTTTTTCTCAAGTCGTTTTTCATGGTCTGACAAAATTTTAGGTTGTCCGGTCCAATGGCATGGGCCCATGTAGAAGGCGTGATCTATAACACACGAAAATCTGAGAATGGGGAAGAATTGCAGTTTTATGGCTCTAAAACGCCAAAACACTAGGAACGGTCATGGTGAGGCAGTGCCTATTATTTCTTAGGTCATTTTTATGGTCCGATAAAATTTTATACGGTTCGAGTCCGGTGGCCCGATTCCATACAGAAGGTGTGGGCTATGCATACGAAAATATGGGAATCAGGCGAAATTTTAGTTTTATGGCTCTAAAATGCCAAAAAACGAGGAACGATCATGGAGATGCAGTGAATATTGTTCCTTAGTTCTTTTCTTATGGTCCAGAAAAATTATAAGGTTGTTCAGGTCCGGTGGCCTGGGCCCATGCCGAAGGCGTGCAGAAAATTTGAGAATCGTGAAGAATTCCAGTTTTATGACCCTAAAACGCCAAAAACGAATAACGGTCATGGAGAGGCGGTGAATATTGTTCCTTAGGTTGTTTTTTATGGTTTGACAAAATTTTAGGCGGTCCGGGTTCGGTGGCCTGGGCGCATGCAGATAGCGTGCGCTATAGCACACGAAAATCTTGAAATTTATGGCCCTAAAACACCAAAAAACGAGGAACGGTCGTGGCAAGGCGGTGACTATTGTTCCTTGGGTCATTTTTGATGGTCCTGCAAAATTTTAGGTTGTCCATGTAGTGGTTCATTTGGCTCTTGCTTGAATGCCAAAATCTCATCCAAAAGTGTAGTCGTGTGCCCCGGAGAGAAGAACTTAGAAATAAACTTTTCCGCCAACTCATCCCAAGTGTGAATGGAATGTTTGGCAAATGTTCCAACCATTCTAAAGCTTTCCCTAGTAGAGAGAAGGGAAAAAGCCTTAGCCTCAATGCATCCTCGGAGACATTTGTTTGTTTGCTCCCCTAACAAGTGTCCACGAACCCCTTCAAAATTTGTATGCATTTTGACTTGGAGCACCGGTGAAGATATCTCGTTGCTCTAGCAAAGTGAACATCACATTGGTAATTTGAAAGTTGCCCGCCCTAATACGGGGAGAGAATATTGCACTAGTATATCCTTCATTAGGTAACACCGGTGTTGAGCCGCTCGTGGTGGAGGTAGAGGGGGGACATTGTCATGAGGGACTCGGCCTCTTTTATTGGCTTAAGGTTCAAGAGGAACCTCCTCAACTTGGTCATCCTCGACGTCCACATCCCCCAAAGGCAAATTTTCGAGCTCATTGTTCGTAATGGTTGTACCTACGATTTCTCAAACAAGTTACTAACATAGAAGGAAAAGAAGATATTCCAAAAACATACCCAAATATATAGCTAACACCGTCTTTAACTCCCCGACAACGGCGCTAAAAATTAATCCACGTCCAATCCGCACTCAATAGTGAGTAGAAATAGCCGTTGGAAGAATAGTCCCCAACAAGAGTCGGGCTCAATTTTCACAGGGAGTTACTAGGGGTGTTAGGAGTATACACTTGACGAAAGCGAAAGGAATAGCTAAATTTCACTTCCACGTGAGGTTTTGATTTCTAATTCTAATTTTACTCTAGAAATTACAGGCTAAGAAAAGAAACTAGTAGTGAATAAGTGTTTTTGGTGTTTTTTCCAAATAGTTTAAAGGCCTAGGCCTGTGACCATAACCTAGATGTTTGCATGATGGGATAAATATGTGAACGCTTGTTTTGTTTATTGGGGGTATATTATAGCTCTCAACTTCACGTTACCCACTCAATACCTTTCGGTCAGAGAGTGATTTTTCTCAATTTGGCTTTCTCTGGTCCAAATGGGTATCAACCAAAACAGTTGATAAGAGCTCAAGTCGAGTTATTACTATCTCTAGGTTGAACCCTTTAATTGGGTTTATCAATCTCTCAATTGATACAATTCCTTGTTAGCTAGGTTATCCTAGACTAGGTCCCTATTGCTCAAGTAGAGATTAAGTTATATAGGCATGAATCAATATTTGCAATCATTAATTCTAAAATTGAAGCATGAACTAAGCTAAAATATCAACACCTAATCATAAACAAGCACTAAATTAGATACCCATAAGGTTTATACACTAGGGTTGGGTCGCAACCCTAATAAAAGTCTAGCTACTCATAATGGGGTTTGAAGAAAATAAGGAAGAAAAACTAATTAAAATCATAATGGAAGCTTAAAATGATTAAATCTAATATAAAATACACCAAAGTAATGTAAAACTTCCTAAAGTTGTAAATAAAAACGACTACAACAACTTCAGATGTTCAAAACTTGACCTAATTTTGTGAAACTTGTCTATTTATACTTGGCCAAAAATCTCGGATAAAAATGCCCCTCGAGAGGTTATGCGGCCGCACAATTCCATGTGCGATCCGCAGATTTCTTCAGCTGGCAAGAAGTGGAGTTCTGCGACCGCACATTTCTGAACTGCGGCCGCGAGGCAATCTTTTGCGGCTGCACATTTCTGGATTGAGACCGCGAGGCAATCTTCAGCGGCCGCACAATTCTTGTGCGGTACGCAATTCACAAAAGCTCCTGGACTTGGTCTTTTTGCATGCTCTCTTATCTTTGACTCTTAGCTCAGTTCGACGGTCGCACATTCATATGCGGTCAACACATTGCTGAAAGGTCTGCTACATTTTTCTTCTTGTTGTGAGGCCGCAGATGGAATTCTGCAGTCCACAATTTCTTCTACGGCCGAAGAATTACTTATGTAGATCGCACATTTGTTCTTTTGCGCCCTTTATTTCCTTGTGCTTCGGAATACTCCTTTTTGAGTCAGATTTCATCTCGGGAGACCAAACTTTCAACATTCCTGTAATTTTTCATAATTTCATCAGTTTTGGAAACACAATTCAATACTTTTGGAATAAAATAAAAGCTAAAAGGTGCTAATAAGCCGTTAAAATCCCCACTAATCACCGGCTTCGGTGGCCTAGCCGCATGCAGAAAGCGTGGGCTATGGCACACGAAAATCTAAGAAGCAGACGGAACTTCAATTTTATGACTCTAGAATGTAAAAAATGAGGAACGGTCATGGAGAGGTATTGAATATTGTTCCTCGGACCATTTTTATGATCCGACATAATTATAGGTTGTCTAGATCCGGTGGTCCGGCCCATGAAAACGGTGTGGGCTATAACATACGAAAACTTGGGAATCAGTCGAAATTTCAATTTTATGGCCCTAAAACGCCAAACAAAACAAGGAAAGATCATGGAATGGCGTTGACTATTGTTCCTTAGATCTTTTTGATGGTCCAATAAAATTTTAGATGGTCCGATTCCGGTGGCCGAGCCCCATGCCAAAAGCGTGGCTACTAGCATACAAAAATCTGAGAATCGACCGAAATTTTAGATTTATGGCCCTAAAATGTCAAAAGAAAAGAACGATCATAGAGAGGCGGTGACTATTGTTCCTTAGAGAGTTTTTGATGGTGCGACAAAATGTCAGCCGGTCCTGGTCTGGTGGCTTGGGGGTCCATGCAGAAGGCGTTGTCTATAGCACAAGAAAATTTGGGAATCCGGTGAAATTCTAGTTTTGTGGCTCTAAAACTCCAATGGTCGAGAAATGGTCATTGCGTAGTGATGACTATTGTTCCTTTGGTTGTTTTTTATTGTATTTCACTTCGGATTTTTTGCCCGGGCCCATGCAGAAGGCATGGGCAATAACACACGAAAATCTAAAAATCAGGCGAAATTCCAATTTTATGGCTAGACTATGACTAATGTTACTTAGGTTGTTTTATGGCCCGAAAATTTTTTAGGCGGTCCAGGTCCGGTGGCCCGGCCCCATAGCACACGAAAATGAGGAAATCAAGCACCATTCAAATTTTAAGGCCCTAAAACACCAAACAAAACGAGGACCGGTCATGGAGAGGCGGTGAATATCATTACTTATGTCATTTTTTATGGCCTGGCACAATTTTAGGTGGTCTAGGCTAGGTATCCCAGGCCCATGCAGAAGGCGTGAGCTATAGCACACGAAAATCTTGTAATCAGACGCAATTCTAGTTTTATGGCCCTAAAAGGCTAATAAATGAGGAATTGTCATGGAGAGGTGGTGAATATTGTTTCTTAGGTTGCTTTTATTTGTACGGAAAATTTTTAGGCATTCTGTGTTCGGTGGTCCGGCCCATGCTAAATGCTTGGGCTATAGAAAAGGAAATTCTACGAATCAGATAGAATTTCAGTTTTATGGCCCTAAAAACAAAAAACAAGGAATGATCATAGCGAGTCGGTAACTATTATTTATATGGTAGTTTTTATGTTCCATCTAAATTCTAGGCGGTCCAGGTTTGGTTGGCCGAGTTCACGGGCTCATGTAGAAAACATGGGCTATATGTAACGACCCGGTCGGTCGTTCCGAGGGTTATAGCCCCGTTTTCCCCATTTATGCTTCCTTATGTGTTGTTCAACTGTGTTGTGTTGTATCTGATTGGTAAGTCCGGGTCCGGAGTGGTTTTGGAGTGGAATGAGACACTTAGTCTCCTATTTAGAAGGTTAAGTTAGAAATGTCAACCGGATGTTGACTTATGTGAAAACGGTCTCACATTTGAATTTTTATGGTCTCGCGAGCTCCGTTAGGTGATTTTGGACTTAGGAGTGTGTTCAGAATGTAATTCGGAGGTCCGTGGTAGGATTAGGCTTGAATTGACGAAATTAGGAATTTGGTGATTTCCGATCGATAGTGGAAAATTTGATATCGGGGTCGAAATGGAATACCAAAAATTGGAATAGATTCGTGGTGTCATATTTGACTTGTGTGCAAAAGTTGGGTTCATTCGGGCATGATTTGATTGGTTTCGGCGTCGATTTCGGGATTCGGGAGTTTCTGAGTTCTTAGGCTTGAAATCCGAGGTAATTTGGTGTCTTGGTGTTGTTTTGAATGATTAACGAGGTTCGACTAAGTTTGAATGATGTTTTGGGTAATGGTACATTTGGTTGAGGTCCCGAGGGCCTCGGGTGAGTTTCTGGTGGTTATAGGATCATCAGTTGGCTTTGGAAGTTGCAGATCTCTGGTCTCTAGTGTAGGAAGTGCAGACCGCATAAAATTGGCGCGGACCGCGAAGGTATTATGCGGACGCGATGGGAATTTCGCGCGCCACGGACGAAGGAATGCGACCAATGTGGATTTGTGCGGACCGCGGAAGGTAAGGTTCTGGGTCCATGGCCGCGGGGGGAATTATGCGGACCACGGTGAAGAGTGTGCGATCGCGATGGAATTACACGTACCGCGCAGTGAAGGTTCAGAGAACGCTATATAAGCGAGGTTTAGGGTTTTATTTCACATCTTGGACTTTGGGAGCTCGATTTGTGGCGAGTTTTCAGGAGTTTTTCAAGGAAATCATCTGGGTAAGTAATTCTAACTCGGTTTTGGCTAATAATCATGAATATATCATTGAATTCATCATTTGAGAGGAAATTTGGGGAAAATTGGTAGAGTTTCATAAAATGAACTTTTGGGATTTGGAAGCCGATTCGAGGTCGGATTTGAGTAAAACTAGTATGGTTAGTCTTATAATTGAATGGGTTGTCGACTTTTGTGTCTTTTTACGAATTTTGAGACGTGGGACCGGGGGGGCGGGTTTGAATCGAATTTGGATTTTTGGGTCTAATTTGATAATTTTCATGTGGAATTCATTCCTTAAGCGTATATTGATGATAATATACTGATTTTGGATAGATTTAGAGCGTTTGGAGTCCGTGTTGAGCAGCAAGGGCATCACGGAGTAGGATT
Source organism: Nicotiana undulata (assembly GCA_005239495.1). Classification (NCBI taxonomy): domain Eukaryota; kingdom Viridiplantae; phylum Streptophyta; class Magnoliopsida; order Solanales; family Solanaceae; genus Nicotiana; species Nicotiana undulata. Next base: position 90,730 of record ML272305.1, on the reverse strand, counting down.
TTGGTTCGTTTGAGGTATGTAACACTTTCAAACTTGGTTTTGAGGGTTCGAAACCCCGATCTAGGTGTTATGTGATTAGTATATAGGTGATACACATGCTGAGTGGCGGGCGTGCACCATGAGAATTGTGGCATGGTTCATTCCATGGCACCGTTTAGTGATTCTTTCTTGCTGATAACCGTGTCATTATCATGTGATTAAGTATATGCATGTTGTAACTCATGCTAGATATCTTGTTAAGGTTTCACGCTGATAATGTTGATACCCAAGTGGTTGTTTCTTGCTTTCGTCTCATTTGTTTTATTGATATTTTGTACTCAGTCTTATTCATGCATATCATATCATGTCTCAGTATCAGTTGTTAGTATTTGGCATATCATATCATTATTTCATGCTAGTTTCATGGCATTGTGAGCCCGTGTGTATGAGACTGGAGAGTGATGACTGAGTGAGGCCGAGAACCTAATTATGAGTGACAGTTATGGGATCGGGCTGCATAGCGGTTATGTTGATGATTGTGATAGCGCTTGGGCTGTAGGAGCCCCTCCGGAGTCTGTAACATACCCCAGTGAGCGCAGTTGATATTATTGAGGGATGAATCTTCCCTGGACATGGATCTTGTCCGAAGCATTTATAGCTGGAGATGGATCTTCTCCATAGGGCTGGAATGGCCTTCCTCGGTACTAAGTGACTGATGTCAATGATGTGTTTATATTTCGGCATGGATTTTCCCTGGGTCGTGTGAGCCATATACAGTACCGAGTGGTTGTGAGGTTACTATCATTATCTGGAGATGGATCTTCTCCATAGGGATGTATTGGCCTACCTTAGTACTAAGTGACTGCTGTCAGAGATGTATATATTCCGGGAGGGAACTTCCCTGGGCCATGTGAGCCATATTGATGAGTGGTTATTTTACCACTCATTTTAGCCTCTTTTCGTTAGATTTTGCATCATTTAATGATAACATGAGGTCGTTTATGGTGTGTATTGTTCGACTTTCAGGGAAATGATTCCATGAAGTGATTGGTGTTGAATTGAAGTGGAGTTGAACACTAATTGGTGAAAAATGTACAAAAACCTTCAGTGATTCCGCACCTGCGGATGATTGGTCGCTGGTGCGATCGCACATGCGAGGTGAAGGATCGCATCTGCGGAAATGGCGCACATGCACTAAGGTCGCACCTGCGATGTGGTATCCGCATCTGCGGAAAAGTATAATGTCACTCAGAATCGCACCTGCGTTGTGGAATCCACTTCTGCGGAACCGCACCTGCGAGAATTCTTCCGCAGGTGCGGTCATCGGGCATCAGATCTGGACAGAATTGTAAAATCACAATTTCTCGATCCCAAACCCACATATACCCGACCTAACAGATATTTTCAACATCTTTGGACAATCTTTGGCTTATCTTTGAACATATTTTGTGTCTTGAAGAGTAGAAAAAACATTTGTGGAAGCTAGGGTTTGCACACACACTTGGGTTTTGAAGATTTCAAGCTTGTGGTTAAGGATTTCTTACCCAATTATGTTTATTTCTTCATTTTCTTGCTTTGTATTGAATATTTAAGTATGTAGTATTTATTTCCAATACTTAAATCTTGTTTATGTAAATATTCATATTTAAAGTGTGGATTAAATACCTTGTTGTGCTTATGTATTGAATGATTTTTATTTATTTATGAAGTGAGTTATTGTTTCTTTAATTATTCTTGTTCTTTAATGTTTCCCAAGGGATTAGCTAACCCTAGGACTCGCCCATTAACTCCGAATTAATTTTGGTAAAGATAATTTGGGGTTGGGAAAGATTAATTAACAAGAACTTGAGGCTTTAACCCTCATTTTATAGATTCTACCTAGGAATAGGATTGAACTACTTGTAGCCATATCCGGGTGTGCTTAATCTCTTAATTGGGTTAGGAATAATTCAATTAGGAAGTCTTGTTAGTCTTTGGAAGAAGCTAATTGAGAATTATTATCTGTGTCTAATTAACATAAACTCGCTCATATTTATAAAATCGTGAAATACATTGGATCGTTACTTGAGTGCAATTCCCGGTGCATCCATACTTATTGCCATTGATAATTTTACTTGCTTTCTAGGTTAGTTTACATTCTTAAATTTAGTTATAAATATTTTCTCAACCAAAAATCTAATTGTTTGGCTTTGCGCGATAAGTGATAATTTTCTTGCATTCCTAATCGCCTCCATATTGTTCTTTGTGGGATTCGACCCCAACCTAGTTGGGTTACTATATTTGACATCGATCGCTTACACTATTTTAAGGTGTAATTTGAGCGTGTCAAATTTTGGCGCCATTGCCGGGGAACAATTGGCGTAATCTAGGTTGTTTGAGAAATAAGCATAAGTGCTTTGGTCCAAACTTGTGAATATTTGTGTAATTATTTTTCTTACCTTGGTCAATTTTTCTTTTTTATTTTCTTAATTTTTGATTTAAAAAATATCATCATATAATGAAGATTGGTCGGATGGTAGTTGTTCATACTTTGATGACCCGTGTCCTTATTATGGAGGATCACACTCGTGGAAAAATTGTTTAAATTCTCACGGGGGTGGATTGTGCGCACAATCTCAATCCTATGAGTGGAGTGTTTGTGATAGGTGTGGTTGTCAAAATGGTTATTGGTATGATTGTATGTATTTGTCTGTCCCTTCCCCGATCCCCTGCTATGATGATGATTCTACTTTTTGTGATGAAAATTTTAGGGGCGAGGAAGTGGAGGAAATTGAGCATGGTCGAAGTGGAGAGTTCAAGCTCATGTTGGAGTGCCTACTTGAAGAAGGAAACAATGAGCAAAATGCCTTGGAGGAACTTTTGGAGACTAGTCTCCAAAATGACTTGGCACTTGAAAGGTTGCACTCACAAATGGATGAAATGATTGAAGCCTTAAGGGTTCAAAAATCCTCGAAAGTGAGTGATAGCCAAGAATCTTCCTTGGAGGTTGAAGTTGAAAATCCTCCCGTGGTACTTGATAAAAACCAAGAAGAACTCTCAAATGCTCAAAATGAGAGGAAGATGCTCATGTTGGAGGTCATTCTTGAAAATGAGGAAAAACACAACTTTGCACTCGAGGAATTGAAGCATGATGTGACTCAAAATGATGAGCATATCCGCACTTTGGAGGATCAAATAAAATCTTTAATGGAGGCTCATTATGCCTCTCAATTTGAAAGTGTGGAAGGAAGCCAAGAAGAGTCCAATTCTGAGGATGAAAGTGAGCTTTACTTTGAGGAATCAAGGCTTGAACATCTGCCAACCGATTCCATGAGTGTTTGTTATGCCAAGAAAATATGGAACTAGAGTCAACCGGGGTAATTGAAAATGTTGTTGAAATTGACTCTAATCCGGGGGAAAAAGGGGATGTCAAAATCAGAGAAAAATTGCAAGTTGGAGGTTTGAAGTCACATTCCAAGTATTTTTCAACATTGGAATTGTGCGGTGATATGGAAGTTGAACTATACGAATCAATGGAGTATTGCGAGGAGGAAAAACTCATACCATACATCTTACAATTTGAGGAAACAAGAAAGCAAAATGACATTCCTCTCATGAAAGCCAAGAAGTGCAAAATGAAGAATTTAAGGATTGGCTTGATCATCTACTTACCACCCCCCAACGCATGTGGTCACAAGCTTGATTCCAAGCTAGGTGCCCAGTTCATATCATCCAAGTGGAGAGAAAAGTGGTAAAGTTGACTTGCGTCGTGCCACAACGTTAAATGCGGCGCTTGGTGGGAGATAACCCATCGTTTCCAAACCTTTTGGTCATTTTTGAAATTTTCTTTTTTAGAATAGCTTAGTATATTGTTTTGCACTAATATGCCAAGTTTCAGATTTTTTGGAGCTTAGTTGCAAATTTTTGAAAGCGGGAATGCACCAAACAGTGCTGCCCAGAAATTGACTGATAATCCCAGGTATTTCCGCACTTGCGGTCAGGGCAGCCGCAGGTGCGGCCTCGCAGCAGCGGAAATAAGAGCGCAGAGGCGGTGGTTTTTGCGCACGTGCGCCCTCGCAGGCGCGATTCTTTTTCCGTAGGTGCGGTATTTCGTGCAATCAAAAATTCCCCAACCCTCATTTCTTCAGGTCAGTGTGTTTGTTCCCAAAACTCAAAAAGAAAAATTTTTTTTCCTCTCATCTCTCACGCTGAAGATTAGTTCCACACAAGACTCAGGTAATTTTCCCCTCCCTTGCTCTTCTCTGTTCGTCTTCTTCTTTGCTGCTATGTCTTCTTCTTCCCCTAGCCGTCTATGGCAGGTACCCTTTCCCAAAACCCCCTCTGATTTAGGGTAGTATTAGGGTGAGGATTTGGTTGAGAGTAGATTGTGTGTTCTGGCTTCAGTGAAGCAACAATTGTGGGGGAATTCCGAGTACCCAATTTGTGAAAAAGGAGCTATTTTTTTACTGCCCACAAAGTGTTCGATAAATCGTGCAAACAAAATTTGTAAGCAAAGTACCTAAAATTCAGTGTTAATGGAGTTAAAACTCAATTTGGTCCACTAATCTGGAATTCTTGAGTACAGATTAGTGGCAAAAACCCATGCCCAAATTGAAAATGGTGAAAAACGATTCTGGGCACTGAACCCTTGGACGAACTCTGAAGTTGCGAAAGAATTTCCGCAGGTGCGACCCCTGGTCCATTGAGAAATTTCCACAGGTGCGCCCTATTTTCCGCAGAAGCGCAACCGCACCTGCGACTGAAGTTCCGCAGGTGCGGAAACTGAGCAGAATTACAGAAACCAGTGAGCTTGCAAATGGCCCTTCCTGGGCCCGTTCAACCTGGTTATTTGGCCTAATTACAGTGTTTTAAGTTGCTTAACAAGATTCTACTACTTGACTAACTTCATTTTGATTTTTTGTAGGTACTTTGAGCTAAGAAATGGACCCGAACATGAACCTAACTGCTCCGGACAGCCATGAAATTGAGGAGGATGTTGGGGAACAATTTGACAATGACCGTTTCATGTCCGCTGATTGCCATCGCCGGTATTATGACAACCTCATCACCAAGAAATTAGTGCTTGAAAAAGGGATCGCTGAGGATAAATTGGCCGAGTCGCTCCCAGATTTCTATGACCGTATGAAATCTTCCGGATAGTCATGCTTCATTCCAACTCCTTGCGAGGTCAACGAGGAGTGGGTTCGCGAAATTTTACGCAAACCTCAAGCGTACAAACTTTGCCGACCCGCAACTCATCAATAGAGGAAAAACAGTCAAGTTCGGGGTGGAAGAAATTAATGATGCCCTCGGGATTCCGAACCATCCAATTGAGCCACTATAAGAGAAAGACCACTACGACAATGCGGCATGGATTGTGTCCAAGTTGTATCCTGAAAGCGTCAGAGTAAAGTGGGAAAACAAAAGAAAGGGCTTGAAGTCAATCAACTTCACAGCCGAGTCTAAGATATGGCTTTATATCTTGTGCAACAGGGAGTCTCCCAGTGGGAATGTCTCAGACGTGCCTTATACCAGAGCCTTGATCATTGCTTGCCTTCTTGATGGCATCCCAGTCAATGTGGGATATTGTATTCTGAGGGATCTGCAGCACAATTTGCTTGACAATAGCGCGGGATTGATGTTTCCTTCCTTGATCACTGAGTTGTGCATGTGGGTAGAGGTCGAGGAGCGCAACACTGATCATTGGTTGCCCGTCGACAAACCCTTCCACCCGTTAAGAGTCAAGGGTGAGGGTGGCGCAGTAAAAAGCAAAAAGAGGAAGGTAACCACCACCACTGCCGGATCCGGATCCTCCTCACAGCCTGTTACAGCAGAGGGACCTTTTGGGGAGATGAAATCCCAGTTTGCAATCCTGAGGGACCTAGTGTCCAAGCTCCCCAGTGGGCCCTCCCACTCCCAGCCTCAGCCTCCACCTGATTATTTCTCCAGAGCTGAGCTACAGACTTACTTTGATACTCAGGGTAAGATGGCAGCATCCATTTCCCAGCTCGACACCGCCTACACCAGCTTGGCAAAGGCACATGTTGACCTTAAGGGGCATTTGACAAGGAAAAAGAGAAAAATAAAAAGAAAGGAAAACTCCTGGTCAAAGTGTGGAGAGGAGTCAAGACGATCTTCAAGTGGGGGAAGTCGAGCAAGAAAATACCGGTTGCGTATGACGAGGACAGTGAGGACTACTCGTTCATGACAGATTGTGATGATGCCGATGCGGATGATGATGATGAGAGTTCTCAGCAGCACTGACTAGCCTCTTCCCCTGCAGTCTGCTAGTCTGATGCAAACCTCAGGGAGACCCTCAAACTATGCTCTTTATTTTGATATTGTGCAGTGGGGACACTGCAATATTTTTCGTTGGGGTGGCTTTAGAATCACATTGTATCTATTATGACTTTGTTTATGACATTGTTTGTGTTCCCTTGCCGGGATTCTTGGTTGTGTATGGATATTATGTGCCCTTGCCGAGCTTATTTTGGATTATATCATGTGTTTTCCCCTAGCTTGGTGTGATTAGTCTATATTTATTTTTAGCTTTATGTTATTAGCAGTAGCCGCTTTAATTTTAATTTTTAGCTTTTTATTAGTAGTTTGGTTCTTTAATTTTTTGTTTTTATTTCCTTAATAATACTTCCTTGGGTTTTCTTCATGCTGCGGTTCTTTCCCAAGGAATATTTTTGAAGTGAACCGGGTGACTTTTCCCTATGATAGATGATGTGACAACTTTCTTAAGGGAATTAGTCTTGTTTTGCTAGGAGGAGACTTTTGGATTATTTGGTACTAACGAAATTAATCTCTTGTATGTGAATGGCACATGAATTAGTCTGGTTTTGAATTAAAACAAGTAAGTTGCATGGTGAAGAATAATTTTTGTGATAAAATTTTGGCTCTTTTAGTGACTTTTTGCCCACTAGTTTGAAAAATATTGCTCTAGATTCCTATTAGAAAATCCGTCTTGATTAATTCATGTGCCATGTGTGTTAGTGTTTGTCTAATTGTGCTTACTTCTATCATCTAGAACTTGCCCGGTTGGTTTTTTAATGCTAATGATAATTACGTTCAGTTGGAGAAATGACCTTAAGCATTCTTTGTGTTATTTGAAAAACTCCTTTAGCCTTTCGAGAGACCATTGTATAAATATTATCCCTAGTTACCCCATTCGAGCCTGTAACCTTTTCTTTGGCCACTTCATTACAAACCTTTCCCTTTTTGTAAAATAATTCCATCTTTTGAACTCGGGCCCTCCTTGAATATTGAGAATGAGGCAAAAAGCCTAAAGTTGGGGGTGTGGTGTCAAAATGGAAATTGGTAAGGTTGTACATTGAGTGTAGGATATATACCTCAAAATATTTACATGAAATTATTCAAGCTATAAAAGAAAAATACAAAAAAAAAATTGAGAAAGAAAAGAAGAAAAAGAAAAGAAAAAGAGATATTTGTATAAATATAAATATGGAGTCTTGAAGAAAATTAGAGAGGTATTTAAGGTGGTTATATGTTGGTAACTATGTGCCAATGAGGGCTATGTGGTTTGAAAAGAAACAAAGTGCAACAAGAAAGAAAAATGTGAGTAGTGTTCAAGGAGGGTGTAGTCATTTGTATCCTAAATGTTTATCCGACCCTTCCCTAAACTTACATTACAAGCTTAAAAATTCTTTATGAGATCTCCAACCGAATGTTCTTGAATAGGCGATGAATTAAAATAAGGGCAAACTTATGGCATGATTGGTTCTAACACTTGAAATTCTTTGTGAGTGTGAGTGTCTTTATGAATTTGTCCCTTGTGTTGTTCCTGTAAATATGGTAATTTTGGGACTTTCTTTCTTGTGAGGGCACATGAATTAGGATAGATTTGTGAAATTGATATATCCGGAAATGAGTGAGTTGAGCATATGTAGTAGACTAGTGCCTTTGAGTCACTTCTTGAGGCTTATTCTTGTCGCTTGATTATTTTGAAACTCCCTTGCACTTCTTGAAGTTGTTTTTAAATGAGGGAGTTATTCGGGTAAGATGCACATACTTGAGCCTAATTATTAGTACCAACCAAATCCATAAGTATAATGCTTAGTTGGAGAATGTGATTTGTAAATGATAGCAATACAACTTGTGCTTTAAATGGTAGAACCTCATTGAGTTGTTGGTTTTTATTTGCTTGAGGACAATCAAAAGCTTTAAGTTGGGGGTGTGAGCCATATACAGTACTAAGTGGACGAGCATTTTAGAGATGGAGTATATTGTGTATTTCATACTGTTGATGCATTGGCATGTAGAAGAAGTTGAGTTATATATCTTAAACTGTTCATATCTGTATTTATCGTATCACTTTGAGCTATCTAGTTAACTGAAAGCACGCCTACGTTTTTGTACATTGATTCTGTTATAATTGTTGAAGTGGAGTTCGTCTCTACCTATCAGCCCATAGCTTGGGCTTGTTACTTACTGAGTTGGTGTACTCACGTTACCCCATGCACCTTGTGTGCAGATCCAGGTATATCAGGCAACGGTAGCGGCTGTTGACCATTTCTGTTGCGGATCATCATCGGAGATCGTGAGGTAGTTGCCTGGCGATTGCAGTCCCGCATTTCTCCTTCTTATCTCCCTATTAGTATATTTTGGCTATTCTCATACTATAATGTCTTGTTATGTTCCAGATTAGTTGTAGTATTGGCTCATGATTTTGTGACACCCGATGTCGGGGTTTTATTTTCCACATTTTTGTTTTGAGTTTATCTTTTTACTCAAATTGCAGTTTGAAAAAGGCTTTTATCTAATTTTTAAATGAAAACCCGAATTGTTTGAGAGTGTGTCGGCTTGCCTAGTTCCTCGATAGGCGCCATCACGACCGGGATAGTTTTCGATCATGACAAGTTGGTATCAAAGCCTAGGTTACATAGGTCTCACAAGTCATGAGCAGGTTTAGTAGAGTCTTGCGGATCGGTGCGAAGACGTCCGTACTTATCTTCGAGAGGCTGCAGAACCCTTAGGAAAAATTTCACATTCTTGTCGTGCGAATCCATTGCTTCTGTTAACTAAACTTCTGTTATTATATTCTCTCACAGATGGTGAGGACACGTGCCACCGGACATGATGACCAGCACTGGTTAGGCTTGCGAGGGGTCGAGGACGCGGTTAAGGCCGTGGTAGAGGTAGGGGTGCAGCCTGCACAACAGTCGGGGCAGTACCTGTGGACCCTCTCACTGTTCCAGATCAGGTCCCAACTGCATATGCTCCACCGGGATTATCTCAGGCATCGAATGTGCCTATTGTTATTCCAGATTTTCAGGAGACCTTGACTCATTTTTTTACCGTGTGCACCAGTCTTGCTCAGGAGGTCACTGTTTTTACTAAAGTAGCAACTTCCCAGGCCGGGGGAGGCACTCATACTCCTATCACCCGTACACCCGAGCAGGTTGTTCAGGGACTTCAGACATCGGGGGCACCTCCAGCCCAGCCGATTGCACCTGCTCAGGATTATGTGGTTCCAGTCATGCCTAACGACGAGCAGCGTAGGTTGGAGAGGTTTGGCAGACTTCGGCCTTTGACTTTCAAAGGTGCAGAGGCGAGGATGCTCAGGTTTTCTTGGATAAGTGTCAGAGGATTCTCCGCACAACGGGTATTTTGGAGACTAGTGAGGTCTCGTTTACTACCCTCCAGTTCTAGGGAGATGCCTTTACTTGGTGGTAGGCTTATGAGAGGCGTAGGCCTCTTGGTGCAGTACCCCTTACCTGGCAGCAGGTTTTCGCTCTCTTTCTGGAGAAGTATGTGCCACAGTCCCGCAGAAAGGAGTTGCGCAGGCAGTTCGAGCAGTTGCGTTAGGAGGATATGACCGTGACACAGTATGAGATGATATATTCACAACTAGCCCGTCATGTTGTTTGGTTGGTTCCTACAGATAGGGAGAGGATTCAGAGGTTCATGGATGGCCTCACATGCCAGCTTCGGATTCTTATGACCAGAGAGAGGGTGTTTGATGCCACTTTTGAGGAGGTGGTTGACATTTCCCGAGAGATAGAGTCAGTTCGTCGCCAGGAGCGAGTTAAGAGGGAGGCCAAGAGGCCTCGGGGATCTGGTAGTTTTGGTGGAGTTCCCTCTGGATGCAAGTTTCAGCACGGCTGAGGTCGTCCATTCAGGACTGCTCAGTCAGCTCGCCCAGTTCACCGTGGTGCATTATCGGGGAAGTGTTCTCACAGTTCTCATCAGGGTCACTCATCATTTAGTGCCCTCCCAGCCTAGAGTTCATCCCGCGCTCCATCAGTTCAGGGCTCCTCCATGCCAGGTTCTTCTACTAGTTATCCTAGTGCTAGGGGTTCCCTTCAGTCCCCACCGTCATTTGTCGGGAGAGGTTGTTTTGAGTATGGAGATTTGGTTCATATCAAGAGATTCTATCCCTGCCTTACGGGAGGTTCATCCTAGCAGAGGAGTCAGCATTTGGCTTCAGCACCAATTACTTCACCACCCGCCCAGCCAGCTAGGGGTGGGGGTCAGGCATCTACAGGTCGCCCTAGAGGGGGAGGTCAATCTGGTGGTGGTCAAGCCCGTTTCTATGCCCTTCCAGATAGACCAGGTGCTATGGATTCAGATGTCGTGATTATAGGTATTGTTTCAGTCTGTCACCGAGATGCCTCAGTCTTATTTGACCCTGGTTCCACATATTCATATGTTTCATCATATTTTTCTCATTTTCTGGATATGCCCCGTGAGTCTTTAGTTACATCTGTTCATGTGTCTACTCCTGTGGGCGATACTATTATTGTGGACCGCGTGTATCGGTCATGTGTGGTATCTATTGGGGTTCTGGCGACCCGAGTGGATTTATTAATGCTCGGTATAGTTGACTTCGATGTGATATTGGGCATGGATTGGTTATCTCCATGTCATGATGTTCAAGATTATCACGCTAAAACAATGACCTTAGCGATGCCGGGATTTTCGAGGGTTGAGTGGAGTGATTCTATAGATTATGTGCCTAGTAGGGTGATTTCATACCTGAAGGCTCAGCGTATGGTTGAGAAGGGTTGACTATCTTATTTGGCTTTTGTGAGGGATGTTAGTGCAGAGACTCCCACTATTGATTTTATTCTAGTGGTATGTGATTTGCTGGATGTGTTTCCTGCAGACCTGTCGGGCATGCCGCCGGACAGGGATATTGATTTTGGTATTGATTTGGTGTCGGGCACTCAGCCCATTTCTATTCCACTGTATCATATGGCACCGACGGAGTTGAAGCAATTGAAAGAACAACTTCAGGAACTCCTAAATAAGGGGTTTATTCGGCCTAGTGTGTCACCTTGGGGTGCACTGGTGCTATTTGTGAAGAAGAATGATGGTTCCATGAGAATGTGCATTGATTACAGGTAGTTGAACAAGGTCACAGTCAAGAACAAGTATCCTTTGCCTCGTATTATTTATTTATTTGACCAGCTTCAGGGAAAAAGGGTGTTCTCTAAGATTGATTTGAGGTCCGGGTATCATCACCTGAAGATTCAGGATTTGGAAATTCCTAAGACGGCTTTCAGAACTCGTTATGGCCATTATGAGTTTTTGGTCATGTCTTTTGGGCCGACCAATGCCCCAGCAACGTTCATGCATTTGATGAACGGTGTATTCCATCCATAGTTGGACTCCTTCGTTATTGTGTTCATTGACGACATCCTGGTGTACTCTTATAGCCAGGAGTAGCATGCTCAGCATTTGAGGATTGTATTACAGAAAGCTTTATGCAGAGTTCTCCAAGTGTGATTTTTGGCTTGGCTCGGTAGCATTCTTGGGGCACGTGGTGTCTAGTGAGGGTATTCAGGTGGATCCGAATAAGATAGAGGCGGTGCAGAGTTGGCCTAGACCATCATCAGCTACGGAGATTAGGAGCGTCCTTGGTTTGGCGGGATATTACTGTCGCTTTGTGGAGGAATTTTCATCTATTGCTTCACCCTTGACCAAATTAACCCAAAAGGATGCTCTATTCAGGTGGTCGGACGAGTGTGACGGGAGATTTTCAGAAGCTCAAGACTGCTTTGACCATAACTCCAATGTTAGTTCTACCATCAGCTTCAAGTTCCTATACTGTGTATTATGATGCCTCAAGGATAGACATTGGTTGTGTTTTGATGCAGGAGGTTAGGGTGATTGCCTATGCCTCTCGCCAGTTGAAGACCCATGAGAAGATATATTTGGTGCATGATCTTGAGTTAGCAACCATTGTTCACGCCTTGAGGATTTGGCGTCATTATTTGTAGGGGGTCCATTGTGAGATTTATACTGATAACTGGAGTCTGCAACATCTATTTAAGCAGAAGGATCTTAATTTGCGTCAGCGGAGATGGTTGGAACTTCTTAAGGACTATGATATCATTATTCTATACCATCCGGGGAAGGCCAATGTGGTGGCCGATGCCTTGAGTCACCAGGCAGAGATTTTAGGGAGTTTAGCATATCTTCCAACAGTAGAGAGACCTTTAGAATTGGATGTTCAGGCCTTAGCGGGCTAGCTTGTGAGATTGGATATATCAGATCCTAGTCGAGTATTAGCTTGCATAGTCTCTAGGTCTTCTCTTTATGAACATATCAGGGAGCGCCAATATGATGAATTGCACTTGCTCGTTCTTCAGGACAGGTTCCGACGAGGTGATGTTAGGGATGTGACTATTGGTAATGACGGTGTGATGAGGATGCAGGGTTGGATATGTGTGCCTAATATGGATGGGCTTTAGGGATTCGATTCTTGAGGAGGCCCACGGCTCGTGGTATTCCATCCATCTGGGTGCCGCGAAGATGTACTGGGATTTGAGACAGCACTATTGGTGGAGGTGGATGAAGAAAGATATAGTCGGATTTGTAGCTCGGTGTCTCAACTGTCACCAGGTTAGTATGAACATCAGAGACCGGGTGTCTTGCTTAAAAGATTGGATATTCCGAAATAGAAGTGGGAGCGGATCACCATGGATATTGTAGTTGGGCTCCCACGGACTTCAAGGAAGTTTGATGCTATATGGATTATCGTGGATCGACTGACCAAGTCCCCACACTTATATGGGAGGAGGTGTAGATCTCCGGTCGGTTGGTTTGATCCGGGTGAGGCTAGACTCTTGGGTACAGATTTGGTGCAGGATGCTTTAGACAAGGTGAAATTGATTCAGGAGCAGCTTCGCACGCGCAGTCTAGGCAGAAGATCTATGCGGACAGGAAGGTCCGTGATGTATCTTTCATGGTTGGGGAGAAGGGTTTGCTGAAGGTATCACCCATAAAGGGTGTTATGAGGTTTGGGAAGAGGGGCAAGTTGAGCCCCCAATTTATTGGTCCGTTTGAGGTGCTTCGGAGGATTGGGGAGGTGTCATATGAGCTTGCTTTGCCACCCAGCTTGTCGAGTGTGCATCTGGTATTTCATGTTTTCCATGCTCCGAAAGTATGTAGGAGTCTCATCCCATGTTTTGGACTTCAACACAGTTCAGTTGGAGGGTGATTTGACTTATGATGTGGAGCTCGTGGCTATTTTGGGTCGGCAGGTTCGAAAGTTGAGATCAAATGATATAGCTTCAGTGGAAGTGCAGTGGAGAGGCCAGCATGTGAAGGAGGCCACCTGGGAGGCCGAGCGGGAGATACGAAGTAGATATCCACACCTTTTTGAGACTTCGGGTATGTTTCTAGACTCGTTCGAGGACGAACGTTTGTTCAAGAGGGGGAGGATGTAACGACCCGGTCGGTCGTTACGAGTGTTATAACCCCATTTTCCCTATTTCTGCTTCTGTTTGTGTTGTTCAGTTGTGTTGTGTTGTATCAGATTGGTAGGTTCGGGTCTGGAGTGGTTTTGGAGTGGAATGAGACACTTAGTCTCCTATTTAGAAGGTTAAGTTGGAAATGTCAACCGGATGTTGACTTATGTGAAACCGATCTTAGTTTTGAATTTGTATGGTTCCGTGAGCTCAGTTAGGTGATATTTGACTTAAGACCGTGTTTAGAATGTAATTTGGAGGTCTGTGGTAGGATTAGTCTTGAATAGACGAAATTGGGAATTTGGTGATTTCCGGTCGATAGTGGAAAATTTGATATCAGGGTCGAAATGGAATACCGGAAGTTGGAATATATTCGTGGTGTCATATTTGACTTGTGTGCAAAATTCGGGGTCATTCATGCATGATTTGATTGGTTTCGGCATCGATTGCGTAATTTGGGAGTTTCTGAGTTCTTAGGCTTGAAATCCGAGGTAATTTGGTGTCTTGTTGTTGTTTTGAGTGATTCGTAGGTTCGACTAAGTTTGAATGATATTATTGGATATATTGGTACATTTGGTTGAGGTTCGAGAGCTTCGGGTGAGTTTCGGGTAGTTATGGGATCATCAGTTGGCTTTGGAAGTTGCAGAATCTCTTGTCTCTGGTATAGGAAGTGCGGGCCACATAAAATTGGCGCGGACCGCGGAGGTATTATGCGGACACGATGGGAATTTTGCGGGCAGCGGAATAAGGAATGCGGCCGCGGTGGATTTGTACGGACCGCGGAAGGTAACGTTCAGGGTCCGCAGTCGCGACAGGAATTACGTAGACCGCGGTGAAGAGTGTGCGCCGCGATGGAATTACGCGGACCGCGTAGTGAAGGTTCAGAGAACGCTATAAAAGCGAGGTTCAAGGTTTTATTTCACATCTTGGACTTTGGGAGCTCGGTTTAAGGCGAATTTTCGGGCGTTTTTCAAGGAAATCATCTGGGTAGGTAATTCTAACTAGGCTTTGGCTAATAATCATGAATATATCATTGAATTCATCATTTGGGAGGAAATTTGGGGGAAATTAGTGGAGTTTCATAAAATGAACTTTTGGGATTCGGAAGCCAATTCGAAGTCGGATTTGAGTAAAACTGGTGTGGTTAGTCTTATAATCGAATGGGTTGTCGGATTTTGCGTCTTTTGCCAGATTTCGAGATGTGGGCCCAGGGGTCTGGGTTGGAACCGAATTCGGATTTTTGGGTCTAATTTTATAATTTTCATGTGGAATTTATTCCTTAAGCGTATATTGATGATGATAATGTACTAATTTTGGATACATTTGGAGCGTTTGGAGGCCGAGTCGAGCGGCAAGGGCATCGCGGAGTAGTATTTTGGCTTGATTGAGGTAAGTAACGCTTCCAGACTTGGTTCTGAGGGTTCAAAACCCCGAGCTATGTGTTATGTGATTAATATTGAGGTGACGCGAATGCTAAGTGGCGGGCGGGCGGGCGTACACCGTAAGAATTGTTTCCTGGTTCATTCCATGGCACCGCTTAGTGATTCTTTCTTGTTGATAACCGTGTTTCTATCATGTGATTAAGTATATGTGTGTTGTAACTCATGCTAGATATCCTTTTAGGGTTTCATGTTGATACTTGTTGAGACCCGAGTGGTTGCTTCTTGCTGTCATCTCATTTGTTTCATTAATATTTTGTACTCAGTCTTATTCATACATATCATATCATGTCTCAGTCTCAGTTGTTAGTATTTGGCATATCATATCATTGTTTCGGGCTAGTTTCATGGCATTGTGAGCCCGTGTGTGGGAGAGTGGAGAGTGATGACTGAGTGAGGCCGAGAGCCTGATTATGAGTGACAATTATGGGATTAGGCTGCACGCCGCAGCGGTTATGTTGATGATTGTGATAACGCTTGGGTTGTAGGAGCCCCTCCGGAGTCTGTAACACAACTCCAATGAGCACAGTTGATATTATTGAGGGATGGATCTTCCCTGGACATGAATCTTGTCCGAAGCATTTATAGCTGGAGATGGATCTTCTCCATAGGGATGGAATGGCCTTCCTCGGTACTGAGTGACTGATGTCAGTGATGTGTATATATTACGGGATGGATCTTCCCTGGGTCGTGTGAGCCATATACAGTACCGAGTGGTTTTGAGGTTACTATCATTATCTGGAGATGGATCTTCTCCATAGGGCTGGATTGGACTACCTCATTACTGAGTGACTACTATCAGAGATGTATATATTCCTGGATGGACCTTCCCTAGGTCGTGTGAGCCATATACTGTACTGATTGGACGAGCATTTGAGAGAGGGAGTACATTGTGCATTTCATACAATTGATGCATTGGCATGTAGAAGAAGTTGAGTTAGATATCTTAGACTATTCAGATTTGTATTTATCTTATCACTTTGAGCTGTCTAGTTAACTGAAAGCATGCCTACGTTTCTATACATTGATTTTGTTATAATTGTTGAGGTGGAGTTCGTCACTACCTATCATCCCATAGTTTGGGCTTGTTACTTACTGAGTTGGTGTACTCACGTTACCCCATGCACCTTGTGTGCAGATCCAGGTATATTAGGCCACGGTAGCGGTTGTTGACCATTTCTATCGCGGATCATCATCGGAGATAGCGAGTGTAGCTGTCTGGCGATCGTAGTCCCGCCTTTCTCCTTCCTTATCTCCCTCTTAGTATATTTTGGATATTCTTAGACTATGATGTCTTGTTATATTCCGGAACAATTGTAGTATTGGCTCATGACTTTGTGACACCCGATATTGGGGTTTTATTTTCCGCATTTTGGTTTTGAATTTATCTTTTTACTCGAATTGCAGTTTGAAAAAGGCTTTTATTTAATTTTTAAATGAAAACCTGAATTGTTTGAGAGTGTGTCGGCTTGACTAGTTCCTCGATAGGTTCCATCACGACCGGGTTGATTTTGGGTCGTGACACTATAGCACACTAAAATCTGGGAATTAGGTAGAATTCCAGCTTTATGGCCCTAAAAAATCAAAAACGAGGAAACGTCATGGAGAAACGGTAACTATTGTTCCTTAAGTCATTTTTTATGGTCCGACAAAATTTTAAGTGGTTCGAGTCCGGTGGCCTGGGCTCTTGCAAAAGGCGTGGGCTATAGCGCACGGAAAAATAAGAATTAGGTGGAATTCAATTTGTATTGCCCCTAAACGCCAAAAACGAGAAATTGTCATGGACGGTGACTATTGTTCCTCAAGTCCTTTTTGATGGTCCGACAAATTTTTAAGTGAACCGGGCCCAGCGACCTGGGCCAATGCAGAAGGCGTGGGCTATAGCACACAAAAATCTGAGAATCGGGTTGAATTCAAGTTTTATGGCCCTAAAAACCCAAAAAAGAGGAACGGTCATGGTGAGGTGGTGACTATTGTTCCTTAGGTCATTTTTTATGGTCGGGAAATATTTTATGCCATACGGGTTAGGTGGACCGAGCCCATGTAGAAGACGTGGTCTGTAGCACACAAAAATTTGGAAATCGAGCAAAATTCTAGTTTTATGGCCCTAAAACGCCAAAACACAAGGAACGGTCATGGCGAGATGGTGACTATTGTTACTTAGGACATTTTTTATGGTCCGTAAAATTTTTAGGTGGTCGGGGTCCGGCAGCCTGAATCCATACAATAGGCGTGGGCTATAGCACAAGAAAATCTGGGAATCAGGTGAAATTCCGGTTTTATGGCCCTAAAATACCATAAAATGAGGAACGGTCATGTCGAGGTGGTGACTGTTGTTCCTTAGTCGTTTCTTATGTTCCGACAAAATTTTAGGTGGTCCGAGTCTGGTGGGTGGGACCACGCAGAAGGCGTGGACTATAACACACAAAAAATGGAAATCAACTGAAATTAAAATTTAATGGCCCAAAAACGCCAATAACGAGGAACGATCATGTCGAGGTAGTGACTATTGTTCCTTAGGTCATTTTTGATGGTCCGGAAAAAATTAGGTGGTCCGGGACGAGTGTCCTGGTCCTATGTAGAAGGCGTAGGCTATAACACAGGAAAATCTAGGAATCGAGCGGAATTCTAGTTGTATGGCCCTAAAACGCCAAAAACGAGCAACGTTCATGGAGAGGCGGTGAATATTGTTCCTCATGTTGATTTTAATGGTCCAACAAAATTTTAGGCATTATGTGTTCAATGACCCGGGCGCATGCTGAAGGTGTGGGTTATCGCAAACAAAAATCTGATAATCAAACGAAATTCTAGTTTTATGGCCCTAAAACGCCAAAAAACGATGAACGATCATAAAGAGATTGTAAATATTGTTCCTTAGGTTGCTTTTGATGGTCCAGTAAAAAATTTGTCGTTCGGTGTTCGGTGGCTCAAGCCCATGCTGAAGGCGTAGGTTATAGCATACGTAATTTTGAGAATTGGGCAGAATTCCAGTTTGTGGAACTAAAATACCAAAAAATAAGGAACGGTCATGGCGAGGCGGTGATTATTGTTCCTCAGGTAATTTTTATGGTCCGGCCAAATTTTAGGCGGTTCGGGTCCGGTGGCTTGAGCCCATGCGGAAGACATGAGCTATAACACACAAAAATTTGGGAATTAAACAAGATGACAATTTTATGACCCCTAAAACGCCAAAATACGACGAACGGTCATGGCGAGAAGGTGACTATTGTTTCTTAGATGGTTTTTGAAGGTGCAGCAAAATTTTAGGTTGTCCAGGTTAGG
This sequence comes from Nicotiana undulata, assembly GCA_005239495.1. Classification (NCBI taxonomy): domain Eukaryota; kingdom Viridiplantae; phylum Streptophyta; class Magnoliopsida; order Solanales; family Solanaceae; genus Nicotiana; species Nicotiana undulata. Next base: position 72,330 of record ML272305.1, on the reverse strand, counting down.
TGTCCCGGGCCCACGGACCCATGTAGAAGGCGTGGGCTATATCACACGAAAATCTGGAAATCAAGAGGAATTCCAGTTTTATGACTCTAAAATACCAAAAACGAGGAACGGTCATGGCGAGGCGGTTACTGTTATTCCTTGGTCCATTTTTTATGGTACGATAAAATTTTAAGTGGTCTGTGTCCAGTAGCGCGGGCTCATGCAAAAGGTGTGGGTTATAACACACGAAAAGCTACGAATCAAGGTGGAACTTCAGTTTATATTGCCTTACAACGCCAAAAAATGAGAAATAGTCATGGCAAGGCGGTGACTATTGTTCCTAGGTCACTTTTGATGGTTCAACAAAATTTTAGGCGGTCCGAGTTCACTAGCCGGTATCATGTAGAAGGCGAGAGCTATAGCACACGAAAATCTGAGAATCGGACAGAATTCTAGTTTATGGCCCTAATGAACTAAAAAACAAGGAACACTCATGGCGAGGTGGTGACTATTGTTACTTAGGTTATTTTTTATGGTCCAGCAAAATTTTAGGGGGTCCGGGTTAGGTAGACCAGTCCCATGCAGAAGTCTTGGGCTATAACACATCAAAATTTAGAAATCGGGCGGAATTCCATTTTTATTGCCCTAAAATGTCAAACACGAGAAACAGTCATGGTGAGGCGGTGAAAATTGTTCCTTTGGTCATTTTGAGGTCCGGCAAAATTTTAGGCGGACAAGGTCCGGTGGCTTGGGCCTATGCCGGAGACATGGGCTATATCATATGAAAATCTGGAATCAAGCGGAATTCCAGTTTTATGGCACTAAAACACCAACAAACGAGGAACGGTCATGGCGAGACGGTGAATATTGTTCCTTAGGTTTCTTTTGATGGTCCGACAATATTGTTGGCATTCCATGTCCGGTGGCCCGGGCCCATGCTGAAGGCGTGGGCTATATCACACGAAAATCTGAGAATCCGGCGAAATTCCAATTTATGGCCCTAAAACGCCAAAAAATGAGGAACGGTCATGACGAGTCGGTGAATATTGTTCCTTAGGTCATTTTTAATGGTGGGAAAATTTTTAGGCGGTCTGGGTTCGTTGGCCCTGGCCCATGCAGAGGGCGTGATCTATAACAAACGAATTGGGAATCGGGCGGAATTCTAATTTTATAGCCCTAAAACACCAACAAATGAGGAATGGTCATGGCGAGACGATGACTATTGTTCCTTAGGTAATTTTTTGTGGTCCGGTAAAATTTTAGGCGATTCGGGTCCGGTGGCCAGGGGACATGCAGAAGGCGTGGGCTCTAGAACACGAAAATCTAGGAGTCGGACATAATTCCAGTTTCATCGCCCTAAAACGCCAAAAACGAGGAACGGTCATGGCGAGGCGAAGACTATTGTTCCTTAATTCGTTTTTTATGGTCTGTAAAATAGGAAATCAAGAACAATGGGTTATTTAAACTTTATTTTAAGGTGGTTTATGACTTTTTTTTATAGTGGTGAGGCGTTGTGACAATTTTTTTTTACTACTACTTAGGGTTTATTCTTCTTCCTCTTTCTTATTTGCAAATGAAGTTTGTAGTTGTTTTGATAAATTGATGATTGAAGTTTGTTCTTGCTGATATTTGGAGTTTATATTTCAAATTTAAGTTCATTTGGAGTAGATTTAGGTGTTAAATCGTATATTGGATTGTTGAAATTTGTAGAACAAATTTTTACTTCTGGGAAACTTGCACTTCAAACCTATTTGCTCATAAGTGCATCTGAAACCTCTTTGGCCTTAAGTGCAAATAAACATCGGCTACACTTCAGACCTATTTGTCTTTAAGTGCATCTGAAGTGTAATTTTTTCACTTCAGATGGAAATACTTGTTGTGCTTCAGACCTATTTGGCGTTAAGTGCTTCTTAAAAGCAATTTTTGCACTTTAAACTTAATTGCCCTTAAGTGCATTGCACTTCATACTAAATTTTTTTTTTAACTTCAAACCCGATAAGTCTGAAGTTGATCCTACGCTTGCAAATATTTTTACAAAAAAGTGAGTATAACTTCAATTCTGACCCCAAAATTGAGTATAAATGCAAATACCCCTCTCTTTTCCTTTTCATCTTTTTTTGACTTCCTTCTCGCATTTTGGTAATTATATAGACAAATTACAAAAGACCAAACAAACAAATTAGAGTTATGACCCAATGTTTTTCCATATTGACCCGTTTCAATTTGAGCAAGCAAACATTGTACGGTTTATAGGCCAACTCACTTATTGATCTAACTAATGACGCCATTATGTGTAATCTTAATCGTTTGCGCCGTCCATTTGGTTGCTAGTAAAAAGTTTGTAAAAAAAATTAGTTCCCTTATCCTTCCACTTGTCAACTCTCACTCCTCACTTCCACTCACACTCCTATTTTTCTCTCTACCTCTAAACTCCAACTAAAAACTAGGACTAACTTTTTCTAACCGTACAAGTCCACAACAACTTCTAGTACAAGAAGAACAAACTCTCCCATGCATGTACATTTGCTTCTTATTTCTTGTGTTTCTTTTCAATCATACTTTGAACTAGTACATTCAATGAGAAAATATAAAATTTAAGCAATGGCTTGTATAGATCAAGAACAACAACAACAACCCGTTTTTAAGCATTATTGTAGGGTTTGCAAGAAAGGTTTTGTATGTGGGAGAGCACTAGGTGGGCATATGAGAGCTCATGGAATTGGAGATGAAGGTGCAAATTTAGATGATGATGATCCAGCTAGTGATTGGGAAGATAAGTTTGGAGGGAGTGTTAAGGGAGGTAATAAGAGGATGTATCAATTAAGAACAAACCCTAATCGACAAAAGAGCAATAGGGTATGTGAGAATTGTGGGAAAGAATTCTCGTCCTGGAAATCTTTTCTTGAGCATGGAAAATGTAGCTCAGAAGATGCAGAAGAATCCCTAGTATCCTCGCCCTGTTCAGAGGGCGAGGAGTACATTACTAATGGTGAAAGAAAAGGGTATGGATGGTCTAAAAGGAAGAGGTCATTGAGAACAAAAGTAGGAAACCTTAGTACTTCAACTTATCCATCAAGTGAGGAAGATGATCTTCTCCTCGCGAAGTGCCTTATAGATTTAGCCAACGCGAGGGTTGATACATCGTTGGCTGAGCCTGAGGAGTCGTGTGCCTCAGCTAGCAAGGATGAGGAGCGAGCACGAAACACCATGACCTACCTCACCCCATTAGTGACTACTCGTGTACCTTTGGACAACAAGGCTAAAGGGGCTTCTTCTAAAGGGTTGTTTGAATGCAAAGCTTGCAAAAAAGTCTTCAATTCCCACCAAGCCCTAGGTGGACATAGGGCAAGTCACAAAAAAGTTAAAGGATGTTTTGCAGCCAAGCAAGATCAACTAGATGATAGCTTAATAGATGATCAAGATATGAATATCACACATGATGAATTCACATTACAAGCTTCAAAATCAACGAGGAAATCAAAAATCCATGAATGTTCAATATGCCATAGAGTTTTCTCCACAGGTCAAGCTTTAGGTGGACACAAAAGATGCCATTGGATCACCTCCAATTCACCCGATTCATCGAAATATAATTTCCATAGTCATATGGAGCAAATTAACCTACGATCAAACTTAAGGAAATCAGGTGATGCATTAGATCTTAATATTCCATCACACGAAGACATGTCACGAGTTAGACGAGACCCTATGAATCCATTGAGCTTCGAGGTCTCTACAGAAATACATTTGCATCCATGGAATAGTAAAGATAATTCCAGTGACAACTACTACCTCGAGGAAATTAAAAACAATAACGATAACAACAATAACAATAATAATAACAGTTCGACGCAAAATGTAGAAGATGATGAAGCAGACAGTAAATTGAAGTTAGCTAAGCTAAGTGAACTAAAGGATATAAATACCAGTTCTGAAAATCCTTCTCATTGGTTACAAGTTGGGATTGGTTCAACAACAGAAGTTCAGGCTGACTCATAAATTATATATATATATATATATATAATTTATGAGTCAGCCTGAACTTCTGTTGTTGAACCAATCCCAACTTGTAACCAATGAGAAGGATTTTCAGAACTGGTATTTATATCCTTTAGTTCACTTAGCTTAGCTAACTTCAATTTACTGTCTGCTTCATCATCTTCTACATTTTGNTATATATATATATATATATATATATATATATATATATATATATATATATATATATATATATATATATATATATATATATATATATATGCAGTTAATTCCTTTAATTTTAATTTTCTTTTTTCCTTTCCTCACCCAAGTATATATCTTTATGCAAAAATTGTAATTATTAAGTCACCAAACAGATGATACATGTTCACTGTTTAGTGATAAAAATACTGTTAATTTGTAATCTTTTTTTTTTTCCTTTCTTGTAAGGCACCATACATACACAATCTTGTAATTATAATTTTGTATACATTCCTTTTCTTGAGGTGTAATTTTTCAGTGTGCAATATAGAAACTCGCATTCAATTTTCTTGCCATATGAAGTTTACACCTTGTTTGGATGGCTGTTACATGTTTTATTGTATCGTATTGTTAATTTTGTTGTTACGTAACGACGAAAAGTGTCATTCTATGCAACGAACGATTTGGTGTGGTCGCGTTGTTCCCTATTTTTTTTCTCTCATCTTGGCCTTCCATATTATTAAAAAATTCTTTTTTTATCCTTTACCCTAACTTTTTATCTCGTACCTTACTTTTTCTTTATAATATTGTAAATTTCTTGTTCATATTGTTGGTGTATGACATCATAAAAAAATAAAAAATAACAGAATATATCCAAACATTATAAGCATCAAAACGATACAGTACACTACAGTATAACACTACATAATACATTATGAAACGATATATTATGAAACAATACCTAATAACCACACAAACACAATGTTAGTAGTATATAAAAGATAGAATAATTATTTATTTTATTTCAATACTTGGAAAGTTGTACATATTGGAGAGGGACTTTACCATCTTTACCTCCAAAAACATAGAACATCAAATTTTACCATAAAACAAAAAGGGAAACATAGTAACACTTAGAAATCTAGAGATCAAATTTTAGAATCTCATTTATGTGAAATATTAATTTATTTTTCTGCAATTTTTGCGGATTTGGCCATTTGTACCAGTAAGTGGACTAAGATTACCCATTTTAACCATAGCCATTGCAAAATCAGTGAAAAAAGTGGCTAAATTGGAACTATAAATATTAACTATAGAATCAGTTGAGCCTCCATTAAATAATTGTTGATCAGAATGAAGAATTCCTTTTTGGCTTTGTAAATTCTTGTAATAAACATTGTCAAATGTTGTTGGACTTGTGTCAAGTGGAGAAAGATTGCTGTCACCTCCATTTTGTGGACAATTGGCTTTAATTGTTGTACCAAATGATGAATTTATGTTTGTTTCATTGTAGAGACGATCTCGGAAAGTAGTACATCTTGCTTGGCCTATTGTATGAGATCCTGCAAAATACCAAAATAGTTTGATTTAGTTTTATTTGCGGATGTAGCCTTAGAATTACGAGTTTACTGAACCTAGTATTTCTTATACGAAACATACGAAAAACGACAAATATTAAATTATGAACCCAATTATTCGCGTAAAATATATCCATTTTTCTAGAATTACTTGGTGCTTTTTGAAATTTTTGAGTAATAAAGTTTGATAATAATATTTATGAGATGGTTAAAGCAATGACCTAAAGTAAGGGGAGAGATATTATGAAGGGAATGGCTTCCTCTCAAAAGTGAGGGAAGTCATTTTATTAAAAATATTTTTATTAAAATACTTATAACAATTAAACACCAAAAAATGACCTATATTTAAAAAATAGCTTTTGATAAATAATTTCCGACATACCAAAAATACTCTGTCGATAGCCACCTTATTCCATGAGGTGTCAACTTATACACCTTCGCCTAAAAATTACAATGTGTAGCTATATATGTATAATTTTTTTAATGTATATACTTCTTCCGTGTACTTCGTTATAATTTTAATGTATATTAAATTCCCTTTACGTTTTTGTATACTTCGTTATATTTAGACTCCTCTTAGTGAATATTTTGGCTTAGTCATTGCGATGACAATGTTAAACCATCACCAACAATCACAAAATTAAAGATGTATGTTTGAAAATCTAAGAATAAACAAATTCATAGGAATGTTTCATTTATATACTAACAATAAGTACGAAATAACCCTTTGGGGTTGTCCAGTTGGTTTGGAGGGTGGTCATCCATCGAATCCCCCTTCAATACCTTTTGAGTTGAGCATGTCGCACAGGGCTTGTCTAGTGCAGTTTACTTCCCCTGTGTGGTTTGCAGGGTATACACAGTGGGAGGTTTACCCAGTGCGCACAAAGTGTTCACCACAGAGTGCTCACCTGAAGGGCAGAGGTTGTAGCGGCTGCGAATTTCTCCTCTTACCAATAAGTACAAAATATTTTTTAAAAAATTAGTGGTTTTGGAAGTAAAATTAACCTGAGAGAGCCACCATTTCCCTAGAGTTGAAACCTTTGTTAGAGAAGGAAGAAATGAGGCTGCTGAGGTTCAAAGTTGGTGCAGGAATGTCGTTGTTTGCTGCACTCAAACTCGCAGTTGTTGAGTCCCTTCTGCCGAGTAAAACATTCCAACTGGGGCCACCAAGCTGACAAATCAATCAAGTACACGCCTAATTAGTTTATGACGAATTAATCGAAATAATCGTTCCTCCAATCGCTTAAACAAAAAAAACAATCAACGAATGTATTATATATAAATAAGTCATATAAAATATGTGTATAATCGTATATAATTTATGTATACCAACTAACTAACATAAAGTAAATAATAAATTTGACTGGCTATTTATGCAAAGCTTTCGTTTCTAGAAAGTACTTTCCATCTAATTAACACTAAGAATAACATGCAATACCTAGCTAGCGTTTGGACATAAATTTGACTGAAACTTGAAAAAAGAGTTTTTGACGTAGTATTGAAAAATAATTTCTGAAGGTTGAAGTTATGTTTGGACATGCATTTTATTTGAAGAAAAGCTGAAATTTTGTGAGTGGAAGATAAATTTTCGCCCAAAAACTACCCTAAACCATTTTTTGCGAACTTAAAAAAATTTCAAAAAAAATTTCCAAAACATTATCATATTTCATAAACAAATAATATTTTCACATGGGTGTATGTTAAGAATATTTAAGATAAAATAATTAATTTATAAACTAAGTTTATAGAATATTTTTAGTATATGTATTTTTTGGCTTACTTTAACAACAGAGTCTCTAGCTGCAACAGCCAAAATATCTGCACAAGATACAACTCCAGCACATGTTGACTCTACTTGAGTTTTGATAGTATCAATTACATCAAATCCTCTTAATGATCCACTGTTTGGATTAGCAGTCTTTTCTCCAGTGAAACTTGACGTATCATCTAATAGCACAGATGCATCACAACCCTGATTTAAATAAATAAACACCATGTCACACAAAGGTGGATCAAGAATTTCTTGAATATGGACGCATCATTAAATGTAGGACCAAAAAAAAGTACTCTTATTGATTCATGTTTCTATAGGTATATAACATAGATAGTCGGACGTTTAATCTTTTTAGAACATGAGGGCCAACATATAATGTTATATAAAATATATAATAAAATATATACATAAAATATTTAGTTTGATGGAAAGAATATAGGTTCATGTGCCCCATATTTTGGACATTAAATATGTCCTTGTTTATCACATGTTTATTTGTCATTAAAGTAAGTTGTTTAAGTGAGCGTTTGGACATAAGAAATGTGAATTTCGGGGGGGGGGGGGGTTTAAAAAAGTTTAAGTAAAATGGTATTTAAAAAGTAGAGTTGTGTTTGGACATGAATATAATTTGGAGCTGTTTTTGAAATTTTTGTGACTGATTTGAAGAGAAAATTTTGAAAAAAAGCTTTTAGGAATTTTGAAATTTTTTGAAAAATACCAAAATTAACTTCAAGTGAAATTTAAAATTTTCATGGCCAAACACTAAATTCTGAAAAAAGTAAAAAAGTTCCCAAAAAAAAAAAGTGAAAATTTTCTTATGGCCAAACGGGCATATATATATATGAGGATTGGCTCGAATCTACATATGCATGCATGCATGAAAAGTATTACTATTCATCAAAAAATGAGAAAACTTATAATATCAAGTTTTAAATGTTTTGAAGTCACGCACATGTTATAACATAAGGTCAGATCATTCTACAATAACATACTTATATCTATAAAAGTCAAGCTTTTTTGGAACTAATTTTTGTGTTATGTTATAATATATATTCTCTATAACAGTATTTCGCTATAACATTCAAAAATATTCGGAACAAACGAGACTGTTATAGAGAGGTTTGACTGTATATGTTTAAGACCATAAATTTCTAAAGTATAAAAAGGGCATCCAGGTGCACTAAAGCTCCCGCTATGCGCGGGGTCCGAAGAAGGGCCGGACCGTAAGGGTCTATTGTACGCAGTCTTACCCTGCATTTCTGCAAGAGGCTGTTTCCACGGCTTGAATCTGTGACCTCCTTCCTGGTCACATGGCATCAACTTTACCGGTTTGGCGTAGTACAAACTACGTCACACAAAAATAATGAAACGAGGCAAAGGTAATAAACTTGCATTAACAAAACAATCATGGAAATGAAGACGAAGTAAAGAAGCCGCCATGCGAGACTCTTTAGAGATAGCAGAATTCACAGCAGTTTTGATAACAGAGAGAACATTAGGGCAAGTTGAAGAGTAGAAATTTGAAGTCAACTCAGCAGAGCTAATTCCAAGAAGAAAAGGGAGTAAAATTAATACTAAAAATGATATCTTAGCCATAATTATACTTAGATAAAAGTAATTAAGGAAGAATTAGCAGTAAAAATGGGAGAAGATATTGTTCCAATTTCTGGTTGGGTACTTTTTAAAGTGAAATATGTTCACATATTTATAGTAGTAGGAAGCAGAAGAGTGTGCCCAATTGTCAAATTTTATGTCAACTTTTATTTACTTAATTCTATTTTTTTAAGAGAAATAAAATAACTTATTCAAAGTTCCCAGCAGTACTACCAAAGAGAGCATTTTTCTAAGGCCTTAGGCAGAGGCGAAGACAGTAATTTCTTGAAGAGTGTTCAAACTTAAAAAAGAGAAAAAAAATCTCTGAAAAAGAATGTTCAGTATATTTTATATACATCTAAAACCTCACATTTTACTTATACCTACAATGTAATGTTTCGACGAAGTGATCAGAGGCGGATCTAGGATTTAAGCTCTATGAGTTCAATATTTAATATTCTTAGCATTGAACCTAGTATATTTTTAAAGTTATGGGTCATATCTACTATTTTTGTAATTTTTAATGAATTTTTACGTATAAATTTTTACTCCGTATTGAAAGTTATGGGTTCAATTGAACCTGTCGGAAGAACTCTCCAAGCGCCCCAGTACAAGGAACTTATTAAAGAGGCCGTTTGGTTGAGGTATTGGACCACTTAATCCTGCATAAGATAATACTCCCTCTGGTTCACAATAAGTGACCATGTAAGGACGCGGTCGGTCGGTCCGTGGAATTAGCCCCGTTATTCATGTTTCTGTCTTGTCATGCTTTGCTTGATATGTTTATAATGTGTCGGGGTCGGTTGGTTCAGGTTCGGAGTAGTCGTGGTGAGAATTGAGACACTTAGTCTCTTAAATTAGCCTTATAGTTGAAAAAGTCAATTGGGAGTTGACTTCTTGGTAAACGACCTCGGAATGTCAATTTTATGGATTGGATAGCTTCGTTAGGTGATTTGGGACTTAAGAGTATGTTCGGAGTGTGGTTTTGATGTCCGGTGTAGAATTAGGCTTGAATTGGCGAAAGTTAGTTTTTGGTGATTTCCGGTCGGCAGTGGAAAATAGGCTATCGGGGTCGGAGTGGAATTCCGGAAGAAGGTTCAGAATGTCATTTTGGATATGTGTGTAAATTTCAGGTCAATCGGATGTGTTTTGGATGGTTTCGGCATCCTTGGTGAAATTTAGAAATCTCAAAGTTCATATGCTTGAATTGGATGTGATTTTGGTGTTTTTGCGTTGTTTTGGCGTTTCGAGGGCTCGACTAAGTTTGAATGGTGTTATGGGGTGTGTTGGTACATTTTGTTGAGGTCCCGAGGGCCTCGGGTGTATTTCAGGAGGTTAACGGACTTAGTTTGGAGGTTCGGAAATTGCAGAAAATCTACTGGTGTGCTTCTGGTGTTTCTTCTACGCGATCGCAGGGGTGAGTTCGCGATCGCGTAGGCTTAGCAGGGGTGGAGTCGAAGTTGTTCTTCGCGATCGCAGTATATGGGTTGTGATCGTGGTCGTGTGGGAAGTGACTCATCGCGAACGCATGGCCAGTGTCGCGATCGCGTAAGGTATTGGAGCTGGGGGAAGCTGGGGTAATTATTCTTCGCGATCACGTGTTTGGGGATGCGATCGCAGTGGCCAAGGTGATAGAGGTTTGCGATCGCGTGGAGAGTCCCGCGATCGCAGTGAGTAAATCCCTGGGCAGACAATTTATGTTTCAAAAATGAGGGTTTAAGTCTAAAAGCCATAAAACCCATAAGAGAGCTCGGGAGAAGGTGGAAATTGAAGGAATTTCAGTGGGATTCTTGAGGTAAGTGTTCTTCAATCACATTTGAGTTAATATCATGATTTAGCCTTGATTTTTATCATTCAACTTGAGAAATTAGAGTGGAAATTGGGGGGAAATGGGAAGAAAATTTGAGAATTTCTTTTGATGATTTGAGTGGGCAATTGAGGTCGGATTTTGGCAAATTTGATATGGGTAGACTCGTGAGGGAATGAGGATTCTAGTTTTGTGATTTTTATCGAACACCGAGACGTGGTCCCGGGGTCGGGTTTGGCTAATTTCGGGAATTGTGCCTAATTTTGATAGTTTTCGATCGGGCTTCATCTCCCCTAGCATATTTTGATGTTATTGATCTGATTTTGATAGACTCAGAGCATTTGGGAGCCGATTTGATGGGCAAGAGTATCGCGGAGTAGTTTTTCGGGCTGGTTTGAGGTAAGTTATGACTATAAATCTTGTCCTGAGGGTATGAAACTCCGGACTTAGCATCTTCTCAATGTTTTGGAGTGATGCACACGATGAATATCGAGTTTGTGGCGTGCACTGGTTTGGGGACTTGGACTTGGTCCTTCCCGTGGCAACTATTGAGTTGCGTAATTGCTTTTAAATCACATGATAAATCTTATTTTCATATTATTGATATATTTGGGTTGTAAGCCATGTTTGGGGCCTTGTGCCGACCTGTTTAGACCCCTTGGGGGCTATTTTCTGATATTCCTCACCATAGTGATTATGATTTACACTCAGCCATTTCATGTTAAATTGTTTTCGCACTTAGACTTATTTACATTATTTGTGATATAAAATATTATTTTGGGTCGAGTACCTCGTTTATTGATGGCCCGAATGGCATTTTTTAGATTTTCTGACTGAGTGAGGCCGAGTGCCATTATTGTGAGGATATTATGGATAGGGTTGCACGTCGCAACATGTTACATTGTTATGATATGTGAGAGGCCGAGAGCTTGAGTGATTTATGCCACGAGATGGCTTGATATTAGCGCTTGGGATGTAGGAGCCCCTCCGGAGTCTGTACACCCCCAGTGAGTGCAGGTACCTATTGAGTGCGAGTGCCGAGTGCCGAGTGAGGAGTGATTTGGAGGCATGGGGGACAGTGAGGTTGCCCGAGGGGCTGATACTGAGTGATTGTGAGGTATGATGAACGACTGATTCTGAGTGATGATTTGCCTGAGGAGCGGTTTATGACACTTGTTTTGCATGAATAACTATTTAAGATTCATTTCATTTTTATACTAAGGCTTCTTGGGCATTTTTCTGAAATCATTGGAAATCACACTTTTTCAAAGAATTTTTACTGAAATTGGCTTTAAGGCATATTGACTAAATGTACACACTGTTGGGAATAAAGATTTTACTTATTGTAATTCGATGATTTGCTCCTATGTGTTTCTTACTATTCAGACTTGATTTATTATCATTACTATTGAGTTGGTGTACTCACATTACTCCCTGCACCTCTGTGTGAAGATTAAGGTGCGGGTACCGAGCGTTAGTCTTCTTATTACGCGTGGAGCCGGAGTTGGGACATCGAGGTAGTTGTTCAGCGTTCACAGCATCTCTGTTTCCCTTTCTTGTTTTGTATTTAGCTCCTTGTTCCGAGATTATGTATTATGACAGTAGAATTCTTGGTACCACTCTTTGATGCTCATGGCATGTTGACTCCAGGTCTTGGAGACAGCTGTTAGATTGTTTATCTTGTTTGATTTTGTTTAGAAATTTGGAAATTTATACTTATGAAATTTTGAAAAAGCTTTGGAAATTTTGAAAATAATATGTTAATGTGTGATTGTGGGCTAGCCTAGTCCCATGATAGGCGACATCATGGTCGGGTTAGGATTTGGGATCGTGACAAGTTTACTTTTTTCATTTTGGTTCAAAATAAGTGTACATTTATATAATCGAGAAAGAATTCAATTTGTTTTTACAAAATAACCCTTATGTACATATCCCTAAAAAAAATTCTTACTCCGCACATTAAATAGTTAATTAGGGATAGTTTAGTCATAATAGGTATTTTTGTATAGAATTTAGTATTTTCTTAATGAGCGTGCTAAAAGCAAACTGGTCATTTATTGTGAACCGGAAAGAGTATAATATCTAGTTGGTCGCATTAAAAAAATATATATGCGTTCAAACATAATAGCCGACAAAATAAAATATTTTTAGTATATATGTGTATTATGCACATTTATGATTTATATATTTTATACACTTTTATTCTAGCGAATGTAATTAGTTTCACCCGCATGGCCAATATATATTTTGCTCAAAATTGTGATCATCGTATAACTAATGCAGTGTCTGATTAATAATATTAAATAATATCCTCATTAATTTATGCAAAAATTATATTATTTTATGCGGGATAGAATATGGTATAAAAATTTACGTGCACTAGGGAAGTTTAGTTATTATTCTGTTATAATTATTATTCCATTTGCCTTGTATTATATGTAGTGTCTAATCAAATACGACCTTTGTTCTTAGGGAAGTTTAGTCTCAAACTCTATTAAATAACTTTATCTTCCCTTGATCAGTGATTTTATTAACCCGCATTCGATTTGTTGTAATATGTTATTTAAATAGGGGTGTGTTTGGTATAACGGAATATTTTGCGTAGAAAATATTTTTTATAAAAGAAAATAATCTATGATTAAACAATCAAACAACTACAATCAAATATTTTTATAACAATCTCGCTTGTTCCGTTATTTTGTAGCTGCTATTATAGTAAAATACTATTATAAAGGACATATATTATAAAATAACATAATAATCGGTTTCGAGAAAAATTTCGCGTTGATAATGAAATGTTGTTATATAGGGATGTTCTTATAGAGAGGTCTGACTTTACAACAGTTACGCTTCAATCCAAATAAATGTACTCCTGTGGAAAGCCCTCTTAACTAGCGTTTGGCCATAGAAACCCAATTTTTTTTTGAAAAATCTGATTTGGGTGAAGTTTGGTTTGAAGATGAAAAGTGTTTGGACATCAATTTTCAAAACATATTTTAATTTCCTTTTTTTTTAAAACAACATGAAACATGTCTTACACCTACAAGTTCTAAAAATTATCACAAATACCCAACAATACCTTCATCAATGACATTCATTATATAATCGCAAACTAGTCCTGAACATAAATAAATTTGGTACAAAATTATCATTTTTATAATGAACTACGCAATATACTATCAGATGACCGAGAAGACGAAGCAACATTGTTACAAAATAATAAATTGTGAGCTCTTTTATAGGGCAATATAGTTTTTAAAAATTGTAATAGTAATATTTTGGGCCAAAACCAGCTCTTGGGGTGATTTTGGGTTTCGGGTTTTCGGAATTTGCCAAAATATAGATAAAATTTATAAACAAACCTGTATTTGTCAAATCAAATATATTTTAACAAAATCTATAGCCAAACGGTTTTAATATTCGCAATTTGGTATTGAAAAGATTAGAATGCAGCTTTTTTATTTTTTATGGGAATTAATTAATTATGTGCGGACTTGGTGAAATTGTGGATCCTAACTCAACCCACCAAGGGTCGTATGAAACCAGTAATATTGGAGAATCTTTAATAAAAAAAAATTTGGATCAATTGGGAAAATATCTAATTAATCAAGCATTTAAATATTGAGAAAGAGAAGAAGATTCTGTATGACTTTTTCATGTCAATTTTAGGTTTAAACTATTAATAGTAAAACGCGTAATTAAGTTGTCATTTTATGAATCATTTTCAACTTCTGAATTGTCTTAATGCTAAAATTCCTTACACTTGCATTTATCTTGATTGCAAATGTAGACGACTAAGACTATTATTGCCTTTAATTACTATATTATAACTTGTAAATATTCAATTAATTTTGCATTTAAGATCTCTATAAGTCATTAATTGAATCTTGAAAATTTTCTAACTTAGGCAGTTGACACTTATATGGCCCTCATGCATGCAACACAACGTCAACGTATAGGGCAGATCTTTTTCTTTCTTTTTTTTTGGTTTTTTCCCCCTAAAATTTAGAAAATATTTTAATTGGACTACTGAAAGAAAATAAGTGAGTCGGGGGCCAAGGCTCTAACAAGACCTGGAGCGCGAATAAATCTTCCGATGAGGAGTTTGAAGGGCCCGGAAGAGGAAGTCCTTGCCCTCTCCCCCCCACATTACGTCGCGTCGACTCTCCTTTCGTCATAAGGTGTGGAATTAGACCAAGGGGATTTCTATAGGAGTTAGTCCCTTATATTTCACACATAGGAGATCGAGACACAATCCTACGGCTACTGGGAAAGATATAGCTCGATCGTCCTAGATAGACAACTACATAGAGGGTCTTTGTCTATATATTTTTTGAAATTTGTCCCCCCTCCTCCCCATCCCCCTCCCCTGTAAGAAAAATATTACAACCTATGAGGTCTGCAAGTTCACATCTAAGTAATACCCGGTCCGATAGTTTACAATATAGATATATAGATATATATTGCTAAAGAACATTCTAAGAAAAGATATTAATAGATATCGGTAGCTGTCCGGTCATACCCAAAAAATAATATTCCGAGGAAAATGCGCGTAACACAAGAAGGATTATAATTCTTTATGTTTGGATATCAAGCTATCTTATCGATATATTTACAAAAAAACCTTAAGCGGAGAAAGTCGTTTTTTCCCTTTTGATAGATTTGTTTTTCTTTATCTTTTGATATTTAGTTGCTCGTTTGATTGCCAGAAAAAGACTTATTTACCAAACACATCCTAATATTATTTTTTCCTAATAGTCATGTAATGACCTTACCAAATTTCGTGTTCTATAATATTATTTCTTCTGACCATCGAATGAAGCCAAGATCGAAAAATCATTATTAAAGCTGACAAATCTAATCACTGCCTAATTATCAAGTCAGAGAATTTTTTTAATTATTTTGTTATTACTGTAATGCATGTAGTCAGGATAAATGGAAAATAAGATGAAGTCGTTGTGGAAAATTTAATTTCTTAAAGTCAATTAATTACAAATATTTTATTAGAGTCAACTATGGGAGTTTTGGCGGTTACTTAATCTTTTTTTTTTAGAATTATTGAAGAATATTTGTCATTCAAACTTTGGTTTGAACAAGATGGACTATTATTGTATGATTTCTTTGAGATTATGAAAGAGTGGTTTACATTTTATGAATTATATAGAGGCGATGCACATAGGGTAAGATATTTGACCAAATATTAATTTTAAAAAAATTAGCATCCGACAAATTAATCAGCCACTGTTTTTGACATTAAAAGCAGTTGATTAAATTTAATATAATCAATCAAGAAATGCCTCTACTTTCAGAAGTTGGTGGAGAGGATTAACTTCATTAGACATTTGCCTAATTGAAATTGCATTCATCCCCTGTCAATTATTATCAGATTTTGTTTAAAACAAAATTATAACAAGCGTTTGTTTATTTAAATTCCCTTCGACCTAGAAAACTGTGGGGTGTTCGTCGGTCGGTACGGTACGGTACGGTATTTAGACATTTCGGTTCGGTTAGGCAAACTGAAATTGTACTTTCATAAACATAGGAAAAGATTAGGCAAAGATGGTAGTCATACGTTCATAAACTTCTGAATGAAAAAGGGGACGGTAACATCGTGTTAGAGCAATTGGGGCACTCCGAGAGCCATTGCGACTTTCGGTATTGTAGGCGCATTAAGGTTGAGGAGGTTGTGGGTGCGATGGGTAAGATGAGTCCGGGCAAAGCGACCGGACCAGACGAGATTCCAGTAGAGTTTTGGAGATATACGGGTAGAGCTTGGAGTGGCTGACTAGGTTGTTTAATGTTATCTTCAGGACGAAGAGGATGCCTGATGAGTGGCGGTGGAGTACAATGGTTCCGGTGCACAAGAACAAAGGTGATATCCAGAATTGTAACAACTATAAGGGTATCAAGTTACTAAGTCATACCATGAAATTTTGGGAGAGAGTGGTGGAAGGAAGGATAAGGAGGGCAGTGTCTATATCGGAAAACCAGTTCGGGTTCATGCCGGGTCGTTCTACTACGGAAGCTATCCACCTTATCAGGAGGTTGGTGGAACAATACAGAGATAGGAAGAGGGATTTGCATATGGTGTTTATTGACCTAGAGAAGGCTACGACAAGGTCCCCAGGGACGTCCTTTGGAGGTGTTCGGAGGTGAAAGGGGTGCCGGTGGCTTACATTATGGCGATAAAGGAGATGTATAATGGAGCTATGACTCGGGTTAGGACTGTGGGAGGTGACTCGGAGCCTTTTTCGGTGGTTATGGGGTTACACCAAGGATCTGCGCTCAGCCCGTTCTTATTTGCCCTGGCGATGGACGCACTAACACACCATATCCAAGGAGAGGTGCCATGGTGTATGTTGTTCGCTGATGATATAGTTTTGATTGATGAGACGCGAGGCGGGTTAATGGGAGACTGGAGGTATGGAGGCAGGCCCTGGAGTCTAAAGGTTTCAAGTTGAGTAGGACTAAGACGGAATATGTGGAATGTAAGTTAAGCGACATGACGGGGGAAGCGGATGTGGAACTCAGTCTTGACTCACAGGTCATCCTCAAGAGAGAAAGTTTTAAGTACTTAGGGTCAATTATCCAGGGAAATGGGGAGATCGACGGGGATGTTACGCACCGTATTGGGGTGGGGTGGATGAAATGAAGGTTACCGTCTGGAGTCCTGTGTGACAAGAATATGCCACTGAAACTCAAAGATAAGTTCTATAGAGCGGTGGTTAGACCGGCCATGTTGTATGAGGATGAATGTTGGCCAGTCAAGAATTCACATATCCAGAAGATGAAAGTAGCAGAAATGAAGATGATGAGATGGATGTGTGGGCACACTAGTCTGGATAAGATTAGGAATGAAGATATTCAAGAGAGGGTGGGTGTGGCTCCGGTGGACGACAAGATGCGGGAAGCGCGACTTAGATGGTTCGGACACGTGCAGAGAAGACGCCTAGATGCCCCGGTTAGGAGGTGTGAGCGGTTGGCTTTGGCGGGTACGAGAAGAGGTAGAGGGCGGCCCAAGTAGTATTGAGGCGAGGTGATCAAACAGGACATGGCGCGGCTGCAGATTTCCGAGGACTTGGCTCTTGATAGGAAGGTGTGGAGGTCGAACGTTAGGGTTGTAGGTTAAAGGGTAGTCGACCGATTTTCCTCTTTGTCCCGGTTTTCCTCTTTGTACCGACGAGTATGATAGTGTTTTGTCTAGCACTGCTAGATATTTATGTTGTGTTTCACACTTTTGCATAATATTTGTGTTACTGCTTTTCCGTTTTTTGTTGTCTCTCACGTTGCTGATATTATTTTTCGGATTTTGTTGTCACATATATATTGTCTCTGAGCCGAGGTCTACCGGAAATAGCCTCTGTACCCCTTCTGGGGTAGGGGTAAGGTCTGCGTACACTCTACCCTCCCCAGACCCCACTGGTGGGATTTTACTCGGTTGTTGCTGTTGTTGGTTTCGTAAAATGCTATACCAATACCGTACCTAATTAAATTCGGTGTGGTTCGGTTTTTCTCCTTTCGATTTTGGTTTATTCGGTTCAGTAACTTCGGTTTATTTGGTTTGAATACTAACTCGTGCATAGAGTCATAGACGGTAATATTCTTATAAAGTACTCAAAAGTATAAAACTAAAAACGTTTGTTGACAAAAGTTTTGTCCAAAACCAATAAATACCAATCCACAAAGAGAAACCTTAAAGAAATATCTTGTTACTTACTTAGAGTTAATTGATGAATTTAGAGAATAAAGGAAAGTAAAATTTTAGATTTTTGTATATTTATGTTATAATTAATAAAATGTATATTGTGTAATATAATATATATCTCGGAACGTATCGGTATTTCAGTATTTCATTTTAAAATACCAAATATCATACCGAATACCAAAATATCTAATACCGAATTCTTAAATTTTCGATTTCGATACGGTAAATCGATATTTACCAAATTATGCACAACCTTATAAGAAAGTCCTCAATCAAAAGAAGAAGAAAAAAGGCCAAATTGCATAAAACGTTTAACTAAATTTTAACATACGGATAGAACCTCACATGGGAGGTGATCGGGTTCTTTGGACTCTTTGTTTGATTTGGACAATCTTCTCCCTTTGAGCAAGCTTTTGGAATTGAGTTAGATTCAAAGTCTATTCTTATCATGATATCATAGTCAGACTCCCGATTTTAGACCCCCAAGTGGTAGGTCTAGGTGGGCGAGTGGGGGTGGGGGTAATGGAATCCCACATTGGAGATTAATATTGGCCCCATGATGCTTCAGTTGGCAGGTTTGGGTGTGTACATGTTAGACAAAATACAAGTATCTAAAAGGTATTCATTCTCTCTGAATCTTGTGATTTGCTCCTCCTAATTATTGAGATAACAGAGTATTTGGTTATACGTGAGATTTTCCAATTTCTTGTCAAAAATCAAAGTTAACATAGTGGTGGTGGTGGTGGTGGGGGGGGGGGGGGTTATATAATGCGCCATGATTAAACAGGAATACAAGCTTGGATGGGAACGAAGCTGTGAACCTCAGATAAAGAAGTAGCCGACATCATTTGTTTTTTGAATTTTCTACCCTATGTTTATAATCCTCGACAATGACAACGTCATTTATTAATTTCTTGTTAGGCCTAGCAAAGACCTAAAAGCAGTCATGTTTTAGCTAGCTGGACGATTATGTCATTACCGAGTACGATCATACTTACTGTCATTGAATTATCATACTAGTTGAATATAGAGGCAGAACAAAGATTTGAACTTCATATGTCCTAAATTTTGTTAGTTTCAACGTTTCAGGTATTGATTTTGATGATAACAAATCAACATAATTATTATTCTGAAAATATTTACTTGTGGTAATCTCATTCTTGCCCAGGTTTATTCAAGAAAGAAGATGCCGGTAAAGATCCAAACAAATATGGGAAAAAGAATATCATGTGATGAGTTTATAAAGGAAGATTATTCTCAGAGATTTAATCTGCAAGCGTCATGGAAGGAATAATATTTGAAAGTCATATTTTAACTATTGAATGGTTTACTACAATATCAGAAGAGGACTCTACGGAAATTATGAAAGGAAAGTTTTTAAATATCTTGAAAGAAGGTTGCTAGAATTCTGGAGAAGATCTATTATTCTGTGGAGGGAAGATACTACATGGAAAATATACTACAAGGCCAAGGAAGAATACATTCTCTATGGAAAGAAAATATATTATGGAAAAAGATTATTTTCCAAGATCAACAAAGGAATATTTCCAATATAATATGAAGAATATATTTTCTATGGAAAGAAAATATATTATGGATGTACTAGTACAATCAATATCATAGAAAGAAAATATTTCTCAAGATCCTTCCTATATAATAGGAGTTCAAAGATATTTTGAGATCTGTTTAAAAAAAAATATTTTCTATATTAAAGATCTACTATCTTATGAGAGGAAAATTAGTACTACACTTGATAAATAGTATATTGGCAATTACACGATGTATCTAGTTAAGGAAGAAAAATCAAAGAAGACTGTGATAGTACATTGTGAATGGAAAGTTACTTCTTTATATATTCAAAGAAGGAAACAAGAGTTATGAGTATATGGGGTGTCGAAGAAGATATCTTTGGTGCTCAAAATGAAAAAGAAATAAAGGAGGCTCAAGAAAGAATATGACTGTGATATATAACTGGATGGCATAAATCAAGGATTTGTACAAAAAAAAAATATTATAGACAATAACCATGGAAATCAAGAAGCTCATGCCCATGAATACACCAGATTCAAGAAGGATAAGATCAAGGCAAAATCCTATGATAAATAAACAGTACAAATTAGTACATGATTTCCACAATTAGCCAAACTCTCTCTACGTATAGCAATAATTGTGAAGGCAATCTAAATCCCTTGGGTCAAGCACAAGAATGAGCAATGAATACAACAACAAGAGAAGAACCATGCACGCCAATTATGCAAGAAATCAGGGAACCAAATCAAGGAAGATTGACAACAAATATGGATCAACAGTCAGAACCATTGGAAGCAAGAAGAACAGCTATTTAAAGGAAAGTTGAAGACATTCATGAGCACGCGAACTTCTATACAATTGTCTACCCAACTACATGTTCTTTATTCTACTCTTAACAAGCATTGTAATTCACTTTTAGTAGATTTACTGTGTTCACAAAAGAGTGAAGAGAGACAGAAAAATATTGGAGAGGCAGTGTGTTCATAGAGGTTGTGTCATTATTTGTTTCTTTGGTGAGCGATTGAAAACCAAAGAGTCGTTGAGCGAGTAAATACTAATATTTTGCTGTAACACCCCGTACATTCGGACTAGGTGTGAATATGTTAAATGGGTATTAATTTGATATTTTAGACATGTGAAGTCCTATGTGGATGAGTATGGGTGGAAATAGTTATTTTGGAATCAAGACGGAGAGTGAAGAGCATAAGATCCGATAAAATCGACCAAGTTTATGGAAGGTCTCTCATCCACCAATATTCCATAAAATTTTCAAGGAATTTGGGAAAACACAAAACAAGAAAGTTAAAGCTCTTTGAGATAACTTTCCAGAAATATATTCTGGAGCCTAAACGAATTTCTGAGTAAAAAGCTATGTGCATTTTACTGGACAATGCGCAGTATGCGCGCCCAGGTGCGCGTCTAGATAGTCCCGTGCACGGCTGCACTCTTTTGGCAGTGTTACTGCCCTCCTGCACGTCCAGGTGAGTGGGATCACACCCAATGTGTCATTTTTAAATCCCTACTTCATCCCCACACTCCAAAACACAAAACCTTGCTCTAGAAAGGGAAGCTCTCAAGAACCTGCCTCCTCAAAGGTCCCTCCACCATCAAAGGTAAGTTCTAGTGGTAATCCTAAGTTTATTTCAATTCTCAAACACCTTATTAACATGGGTAAACCCTTCAAATCATTAGATATTGGGACATCAATTTTGAGAGACGAAACCTTAGAACTCGAATTCAAGAGGATTTAATGTCAAAAGGTAAAATCTTCACCCTCTAATTGATTATAGCTTTGAATTAATGATTATAGACTCTAAGTTCATGAGGTATGAGTTGATGGGTTTGAGAGAAAAGCGTGAAGGGTTATAGGTTTGGGTTGTTGTTTGTTGATTATTGATTAAGGGTGTTGTTCATCTTATGATTGATGAAGAATGGTAGTGATTATAGCAAGTTGAGATTTTAGAATTTTCTAGGAGTAAGAGAATGGGATGTTGGGTTTAGAAACACCATTAATGAGGGTTATGAAACATTATACCTACCAAGTGTTTGATAAAATGCCTAAGTGACAAAGATATGAGTATTATTGCTAATATGGAATTCATTTGACTTGTATTGATATAGATTAAAGTTAGAAGGGTTGGCGAATGTTGTATTATGATCAAGAGCAAGAAGTTAAGGTAAGTGAGGCTAATCTCTATGTTTGAGAATGTTAAAGATTCTCCCTACACTACGTTTTATTCTGACGTTATTACTTGCCTCAGAAATATAGCTAAGCCTTATTCCTTCTATTATCTAGCTTCATAACTCGTTCTTGACTTTCATTCTGAACGTTGTGAGCTTAGTGCATATCAATATAGACTTGGGTTTGATATCAGGAGTCTCAGTCTAGATTACTCAGCATGTCATAAACAATTGAAGTTTCTGTTTAAGTATTTCTTTCATTTCAACAAAATGAGAACTTTCTTTTCATATAAAAAATGTATTTTCTTTTATTCAACAAATAAGTATTTTCTTTTCATGATGTACAAAAAGTATTTTCTTTTTATGATGTAGAAATTATAGTTTCTTTTATTTCAACAAAATGAGTATTTTCTTTTCATGATATAAAAAAAGAAGTATTTTCTCTCATTTCAACAAAATGAGTACTTTATTTTCATGTTGTAGAAAGAGTACTTTCTAGAAAAATATTTTCCTTCGTACCAAACACACCTATAGAGTATATATATCACGGAAAGAACAAAATTAGGGACGATCGCATCTCAAAGTTATTAGATAGAATACACTTCTATTTATTTAATTAGTGTCTTCAAAGAAATTTATACTGTTCATCCATAGAATGAATTGTGTTCAATTTTAGTGAAAACAAGGAATACTACACATGGAATAATAGTAGTACTTAACTAGACTGTATTTGAGTTCATCCAAATTAAAGAAAAATATTTGCAATGCAACAAGAGGGACTTAGGCCTCATTTGTTTGCACTTAATGGAGGTATGAATCATAATCATTCAGATTTCAAAAATTAAGTGCGTTTGTTTTTAAAGTCTAAATCTTAATTATTCAGATCTTAATCATTAAGTGTGTTTATTTTTTTTTACTTCATAACCACTTAATGAGTCTGAATAGGTCCGTATGATTAAGATCTATAACAGAGACTTAATTTCATTAAGATGCTATCACCTATTCATTATTAACTGCCGTCACCGCCTACCATTATCAACTACCACCACCACCACCATACTCAACCACCACCACCACCACCACCACCACTATCATCACAGCCTCCACCACCATTCTCACCCACAATCAATACTCATCCACCTCAACTACCACAACTGACCACCCCAATCACCATCAACAACCACAACCGACACTGTTCATTATTATAACCTACCACCACCCACCCACCACATTTCTCAGTCACAGCTACTACCACCACCCACCACTTTTCTCAGTCACAACTACTACCACCACCACCCACCATTATTAACTATCACCACGCACCACCACCATCCTCAATCATAATCGTCACCACTACTCATTACTAGCTACTAGCATGAACCACCATCATCAACCAAAACTACCACCAACCACCGCCTCTATCACCCGTTAGCCATCACCAACAACAACTAACATATTTTAAAAAACGATATATTTTATTGATAAAATATTAGATTAGTTAGTTTTCATTTGAATTTTATGTTTATTAATTTTCAAATAAAGATAAATCTTATACATCAGATGTTAAAAATCAAACAGTCTTAATTTTATACATCTTAATATATTCAGATGCGTATTTAAATTTAGATGTCTTAATCTAATACACATCTTGATATTCAGATGTGTATTCAGATTCAGACGTTTAATCTTTAAAAAAAACAAATGAGGTCTTAGACTAATTACCAATGGCCAAACTTTCAATAAATTTAGAAGTGACTATGTTTTAAAATAATCCTTATGCCAAGGTTTGCAATAGTAGAAACGCGAATTAGAATTTATTTGGATGGTTGTTACCAATTGTATTGTATCATATTGTTACTTTAAATATAATATTTATTTTGATTGTTACTTAAATTTTATTGTATCGTATCGTTAATTCGTCATTACATAACGACGAAATGTGCCACTTTATGTAACGACATATTTGGTGTGGTCCCGTCGTTACCTTGTCTTTTTCTCTCAATCTCACCCTTCATTATTATTAAATAATTTATTTTATCATTTACCCTACCTTTTATATAATAATTTTACAATGTATCATAATTATTCTTTATAATATTGCAAGTTTATTCTTCATATTGCTGGTGCACGATATCATAAAACGATGGCAAACGACACAATCTATCCAAACATTGGATTTATCAAACGATATAGTACAATACAATACAGTATAATACGATATATTATGAAACGATACTTAACAACCATCCCAACAAGCTGGCCTTAAGGATATTTATACTTCCATTATTCTTATAGCCAAATTCAAGGGTGGAGTAGTGTATAGGTCATGGTTTTGGTTGAACCTAGTAATTTTGGTTCAAAATTTATTTTTTCTTAAGAAATCCATTCAAAAAGTACAAATTATTAATTTCGAATCTAGTAATTTAAATAAACTAGAATCCCGAACGCATAAGTTTCATCTTTTATAATTCAAAAATTAAAATACTTAAATAAAATAAGCAAATTGTACAAATTATCAATTTCAAACCTAGTAAAAAAAAACTAGAGTCCCGAACGCATAAACTATATCGTTTATAATTCAAAATTAACGAACACTATCATTTTAAAGAAAATATCAAAGCAATCTTATATCCACGAGTCATTTAATTTGGGACAATTTTTGAAGCTCGAACTCTATTAAAAAGAAGTGCATATATGACATGGCGAGATCATTTTTGAGCTAAATTATTAACGGATGACATGGATGGCTAATTTTGCAAAATTCTTGTGATAAGACAAATATGGAGAAATTAAAAATAGCTAGATTTACAAGTTGTCATTCAAAAATAGCCAATGCAAAATTAATCAAAATTTAGCCACCTTTCCATGTCAAAATAAATCTGAACGAAAATACTGTTCAAAATCCGAAAAATACTCCAACATAATATACTGGAATTCCAGTATAATATACTAGAACTCCAGTATATTACTAGAGTTCCAATATAATATACCAGTCTAGCGTAATATGCTGGAAGTTCGTACACATGTGCTCTAATCTCTAGTATATTATGCTGGAACTTTCCGCGTGTTGGAGTTTCAACATATTATGCTGGAAGTTCATACACATGTGCACTAATTTCCAGTATATTATGCTCGAACTTTCTGTATTGCAGCAAAACAGTGGTTATTTTTCATTAACTTTGTAAACGCTGGCTATTTTTGAATGATCAGTCCGAAAACTGGCTAGACGGTGCTATTTTTAGGACAAATAAGATACCAAAAGGGTAATTTTGAACTTTTGCCTTTTTAAAACGAAATTTTTTAAAGCGCGCTTTCCCCCATTTTGCTCCCGCACTTTCCTCAACTCCTACCGGCGTGAAGCGAAGGGCTAAATTTCTCTCGGTACGTTTTCAATTTTAGGTCTCATTTGTTTTAATTTTAATTTCGCAATTTTGTACATTCTCGTTAATTTTTTGCAGTTTAGTGTAGCAATTTTAGGTTCTGTATATGAAATTGCAACCATTTTTTTCTATATTTAATGCAGCTTTTGTGCTCGAATTTTATAGCGATTTAGCTACTAGTATGATCGAAATTTTTATATCCGTGAATAGAGAACTGTTCTGTATGTTTTTTGTGTGTTTAATGCTTTTATTGTAAGAACTGAACGGAATTTAAGTAAGTGTTTTTGGTGTAATATTCTGAATTGTTGATGTTTTAAAGTTGTGAAATGAAAGAACTTTAGCTGCAATTAAGCATTTGCGAATGGTTTTATTCTTGTTCCCGTGCTGGTGAGAGGTAGCAGGACTCGGTGGAATTAGTCGAGGTGTACTAGGTGGCCCGGACTCCGTAGTTCTAATAAAGATGTTAACTAACAATAACAACAACAAACCCAATAGTTTCCCATGAGTGAGGTCTGGGAGTGATAACATGTACACAATCTTACCCCTGCACCTAGAAGGGCAGAGAGGCTATTTCCGATAAGACCCTCAGCCAGAGAACGACTGAAAAAGAAAGGCAATTGCAAAAAGTAGGAATAAAAGCAAGATGAAATAAGATCGAATCTAAGAATGCAGTCAAACTCTAGGTAGTAATGGCCATCTATGAATAAAAGATAACATATAATGCTAGCGAACCGAGTAAGACAAGGAGAAACACTCGACTACCTACTAATCTTCTAAAAAGAAAGGTAATTGAAACACGTAGGAATAAAAGCAAGATGAAAGATGTTAATTAAGAAAGTCTTAAATAGATACGGAGTAGGTGAGTGAGTTAGTCCTCACCAACTTGAGCGATTTTGAACACCTAACTTCAGTCCTCGAATTATAGCACTTTAGCTACTAGTATGATTGAAAAAATCCTAGCTGCACTTGAGCATTTGCAAAGAGTTTCTCTTTTTCTTTTTTTCTTAACCTTCATCTTTTCAGTTCCACATTTCCCACTAAACTAATATGTTTATTACGGTCGTATTAAGACCAAACTCTCATGTCCTTGGCTGTCTTTTACAAACAAGTGGTTTAATATCACTTCTACTGTTTTCTGCATTCCCTAGTTTTGAGGTTTGTCTTGCTTTTAGATGGTAATGTCTGTTGTAATGACTATTAGTATCCATATAACACTATGTGGAAGTACTTGCTATATAATGTTGGTCATGGGTGAAGATATGTAGAGCAGGAACTTGGAATATGATTGTTTCTAAGGAGCTTTATTTTTTCTTTTTTTCTTCTTTCCTAAGAGTTGTTTTGTCAGGGAGAGAGTGAGCGTGAGAAAGGGGGTAAAATGGACGTAACGGAAGCGGGGTCTTCACTCGATTCTCTAGTATCATCATTCAACGCTCGCATAGCAGAGATTCAACAGCTTGTTGTAGCTCGGAACAGTAAATTATCTGCTCCACTTTTTGCTCTAAAGCTTGTTGAAGTTACTTATTATTCTTGATCTTCAACTTTTGTGCAATCTGAACAGTGTATCCAGCGAGCAGCATTTCAGATTTGTCAGCTGTTGACTCTGCACTGACAGCCTTGGAGCTACAGCTCCACAAAATAAAAATCCGTATGCGTGAAGAAACTGAAGCCATCCCCAAAGCCAAGGTATTTCTCGTTCTCGGTGTTTCCCTGGAACATACCATAGAGCTAATGCATTTGTTATAGGATACACAGGCCTCTGTGTTTTTGCTCCACCTTGTTTTTGGGAAAGCCAAACTGTAGTGTTGTTATACATTATATCTTAGTTATAAACAAGTGATGTAGATGCAATAACTTGTTGTTTTTTCGGCTGCTGCTTCTGGCTGCAGAAGCTGATAGAAGCATCGCTGCGGCAGCAAAAGAAATTGCAAAAGTTGTCAGCTGTTATTCCGTCACATGTTCCTCATAGAGTGACCAAAACAACTGAGGATGCTACTAAATGGTAACATTCTGTACCATGTAACAAAATGTCTTTACTAATATGCGGTCCTTACTCCTTAAGAAGATTCATTTGATCTGACTATGAATTTGTTTCTTATAGTATACGTCCAGAGCCCGGCGTTGAGGATCTTGGTTTTGTGTCTATGCAACTTGAGGAGCCTGCACCCAAGGTAACGAGCTCTCCCAAATTCTCTAACCCTCTTTATATCTGCATGATTGCTTCTGTTCGAAAATGCAAGTCATTTATTATGTTTCCTCTTTAGCTTGATAAGTGGATCATGTCCATCATATTTAATCTGGTCAACTAACAGGGAGGCCTAAATGCAGTATCTGATTGCATAATGGGTGAGATTCACTTTTTTCCTTCTAATTGGCCCAGAATAATGGAAAATCAAATCATCGGGGAATGTGTTCTACTCACTCAAAGAATTCATTGCGAGTAGGGATGGGCTTCCCAATGAGGTCTGTGCGCAAAAAAGAAAAGGACTCCCAAGAGTGTCACAGATTATGCACCCCAATTTTAGGACGAGATAATAGTGATCAAAGGATGCAATTTATCATTCTTCATCTAGTATAAAAGGCATTTACTGCTGATTCAGTCATTCACTGTTTTGGAAAGCTTCAAATGGATTTCCAGTACTACAATAGACATGCAGTTATCTCACCCTATATTTTGTTGATTTCAGGGGAAAAAAGGTCGTGCCTCCCCGCCACTTTTCTACATTAATGCTGATGAACTGAATTCAGTACCACCGTAAGTGCTTTCTAACTTCTCTTTTTTCTTTTTAATCAAGTAGAGAGAATTTAATTGAAATGCATCCAGAGGATGCCAAAGATTACAACAGTTGAGCAAAAAAAGGTCGCTTCTGTAACCTCCAAAATCCATGAATTTATCTAAGCTATTTACTTTTTCGAGTTTCAAACAAAAAAAGATTCATTAGACATCTAGCCTTAAGTGTGTATATAGGAGAAACCACACCCTCAAAACATCTGAGGTTTCTTTCTGTCCTAATACTCCAAAAGATGCAGGCTGGTATCGTTTGCCATATCTGTTTTATAGCCCTCCCAACACTACAAAGCCCCTAACTAACATATGCATCTTTAATGCTGTAAGGCATTACCCAGCTAACCCCAAAAAGATTTAAAAAAGCATATTCCATGTGTCTCTGGCAACTTGAGAGTGAAGGAATAAGTGACTGATGTTTTCTGATCCTTGTAGACACGTTGCACCTGCTGCATACAGTTTTACCCCCTTTTTTGAAAGGTTTTCATGTGCTAGGCAAGCTTCCCCGATTGCTAATCGGCTGAAACAAGCAATCTTTGTGGGAATTTTGAGTTTCCAGGGCCAAATATCAACAATATTGCTGCTGGAGCATACTTCAAGACTCAAGTAGCATGATGTAAAGAATATGCAATGTTCTGGCTGTGTCATCTAGTGAGAACTTCTATAATCTTTCCAATAACACTCCCATATCATCTATGCTGCTCGGACTTTTAAAAAATGAAACTCAGTGGGTGTCGGATCCTTCAAAAGTAGTACATATTTGGAGAATCCGACAGGGGTCGGCAGCATTTTTGGAGATTCGCAGCAACATAGCAAGTTATCCACTTCCCAGTCTTGGAAATTCCTTCTGAATGTCAGTTTCGAAGAATTTTCATCCCTGCATTGGCTAATTGTTGCTTGGGGCAGCATACTTAGCTGGTATAGTCTCGGAAATTCTTCCTGTAATGTACTGTTGCCAGCCATCTATCCTTCCAAAATTTAACAAGTTCTCCATTTGCCAGCTCTAAAATATGTGTACTTGGAGAAGCCTTCCCAATGTCTGCTTATGTGTTTCTAGGGCCCAACACCATGAGAATTGTGTGATACTTTGGTGTGCCAATATTCTTGCTCCCCATGCTTAACTTTGATGTAGATTAAGATTCTCCAGAAAGAATCTTCTTCCTTACAATACTACCAGTGCCATTTCGTTAGCAAACAATTATTATGGATTGCCAGATTCCTTAGGTCTGGTTACTTTGTTCCATCTGAACAAATGATGTACTTGTGTTGAGTGCCACCGTCTTCTGGAAGAAATTCCTTCTAATTTTATCAATTTGCTTCAAAGTTTTATTGGTGATAGGGACTGAAATATGTTGGAATACAGTCCAACACATTGTTCAATAATATCAAACTACCTCCCATTGACAGACATAGCCTTTGCCTAGTAGCCAATCTTTTCTCTACTTTCTTATAACACCTTGCCATGCTTGTGTTTATCTGAATTTCGCACTAAATGGTAGGCCTGTGGTGGGGAGAGTACCAGACTTGCAGCCAAAATTTCTGATAAACCCTGCAAGTTTAGTACAGTACTAACAGGGAAAATTGTATTTTCACCCATGTTAATGTGTGAGCCTGATATAGCTTCGAAGATGAGCAATATCAACCTTAGATAAAGAACTTGAGAGGGATCCACTTCACAGAAAAATGTGTCGTCTGCATACAACAGATGGATGTTTTCTAACTTCTCTTAAGGCAACAATTCTTGTGTACCTTATAAAGTAATGTCAGCCCAGCCCTCTAGGAGATTCCTGAAGTAAAAGAGACGCTGATTTCTTTTACTGCTTATGCATCATAAAACTCTCTCTCGTATATCTTCTTGACAATAAGGGATGCAAATTGCAGGTATATGAAACAGCGACTCACTTTGGAAAAAGTCAATGCAGCAATTGATGACATGGCTACTTATGCTGAAGCAACTGCCCAGCTTCTCAAAGCCCCTCACAGAAAGGTTTCTCTTTGTCAATTTGATTACATGATGTCACTTGAAACTTGATATTACTCCAGTGCTGATTCCTTTATTTTTCCTTCTGAAGCTCACAGAAAATCTTGTGGAGAGAGCAATGGTAAGTGAAGTGCATCTTGCCTATTTAATTTGTCATTCTCATAACTAAAGTTGGGACACCACATATTCAAAAATAATTGGAACTTTGCCCTTTTAAAGTTAAATCTGCAGATTTAAGCCTCACCAGTGTTCACAGCAGTTCTATTACCAGAAATATGATTTGTTCAATGTAATGTTCACAAAATCATATATTGAGAGATAGACCCTTCTTCGTTGGGATATCTGTACTTGCCAAATTTGTCCATATTATTTGCAGAATGTTGTGTTCCTTGTGATTTGTTGCTGTCAGGAAGAGATCATTTGTGAATAAATTTGACGTGCTTGAATCACATAGCTACTCACCTTTTGCAGGAATTAAAAGAAATTGCAGCAACAGAAGCAGTTAAAGGAAAGCACTTCTTTCTTGAAAGTGACATTAAAGGGCCTTCGCTGAAGCATGACCATACTGGGAGAGCACTACTAACTGTGAGTTTTTTCTAGACTAAGTGTATCTGCATTTTGACTCGAATCGTTTTTCCTTCTCAATTTTCTAAAATGAAGATTAGCTTTTAAGTTTTTATTCAGTTATAGTCAGTTAGCTATCTATGCTTTTCAGGGTGAAAATATTGTTCAAGATGTCAATCTCTTAGAACTTTTTTCTATTTCAAGTGTCTGTTGCTACTTCACATTTGATAAAATTGATGTAGGATTGTGACTCCTTTCTGATTCATGCTTCAACAAATAATCTCAGACATTAGATTTTGTTTGGCCGTCTGTTTATCTTCTGAAAAGACTGACTGTAACCAGTTTTAGTAAATTTATGCTGGGCTTGATTCATTCTGTTGACAATGCCTTTCATGCCCCATAACTATAGCAGCTTCACGTTGAAAACATACTCGGTTTTACCTCCAATTTTAACC
>ML272305.1:0-40844 GCA_005239495.1 Nicotiana undulata | reverse complement strand
CCCCCCCCCCCCCCCCAATCTCTCAAATTTAATAGAAGCAGCTAAAATAACCATGTTATTAGCACCACTATTCTCCTACTCGAAGCACTTAATCCGGCACCACGAACTATACATGCTTGGGCTCACAAACTAATGACTCAAGATCAGATTTACAACACTTGGTACTAATGTAATAGGTCATTGGCAGGTCCTACGACACCTTGGTCGTATAAGTGAAACGCGAGTTGGTCAGCACCGTGTGATCCTACTTTTGAGGCCCCACTGAGTTGCAAACTATGCTCAGGTAATTTAGGTACACACCTGCAATGTGATGACTTCTTTTTGACTGGCCACATTCAAGCACTTTTGAAGTGTAGACTGGTATACAAAGAGAAATGTGTTGCTGTTTACAGTTCAAAATTGTATGATATTATTGAATGAGATTTGACAATGCAACTGTCTGAAAAGTCAGTTTCTGCTGAAATTTTTGGTTATTTCTTGATGTACTCGATTTTTCAGAACCCTATGTTGAAGTTACTTCTCATTTACCCAAATCATAGTGTAATCTAACAGACATGGAAAATACTACTACATTACTTTGAGATCATCGCTCAAGCATCAGAAAGTGGATCGGCTATCACTGGCTTCTCAAATTTGGAGCCAATGTATATTGGTTTATGGAGTAGGTCCGTGAGGATTGCATTATTAGCTAAATATTATGTCGCTTTTGTTGATCGAATGTATTTAAGAAGAATTACGAATAGAGGCGGAGTCAAGATTTGAAGTTTATGGGTTGGGAATTCCCCCTTCATGTATGGTTACCTGATGCCATGGAGGGGCCTACTCCCATTTCGGCTCTTATACCGGGAATTTTCTTGTAGCTCGGCTTCTTCCTCTGTTCCTCGGCAGCACCTCGAGGTGCATTTAGTTGTCTTACATGAGACGAGGGCTATTCCCCACTCCATGGCATGACACCTTTCGCTCATCCATTCCGCCCGTCCAGACGCGGCGCCCTTTCTCATTATCATCTAATCCTTTTAAGTTACTGGGTATAAGTATTCAATGAAATTTTTAGATAAATACCAACCAAAACTATTGGGTTCGGCCGGACCCATAGACAATATGTTGGCTCCGGCCCGGACTACAAACCTCCTTCGGTGCTTCGGTGGGAAAGATGCAATGCTTTTGTTCTATGTTGGATGACGATCTAGCAAATTTCAAAAACACGTTACATAAATGCGTGTTCATTTCTGTGAATAAACACATTTAGTACTGTTTTCCATGTCATCATTATAATAATTAGTCATAGATTTTCTTTTCCCTTTGAGTATTTTTTTTTCTTTTTAATTAGAGATATTGATAATAATATGCTCCGCGTCCAAATGATAAAATAAATAAATGAAACTTGTGAACACATCAGTCACTTAAATTTTTTAGTAATTATCACTCAGTAATAAGTGTTAAAGGAAGAGTGGCAAATATATAAGAAAATTGACTCGGTTGAGCCTGATAAAAAGTCAGAAAGCATAACACTTCCTTTTCTATTACATCTTTTTTGTTTTATGGTCAGTCATTAGTAATTACATAGCAAATGTATTTGGAAGAATTGCAATGATGAATGTAGTAAAACATAAGAGGAATAAGCTCTCGAGGTCGAACCCTGGGTATGGAGTCGCCTTTGTTAGGGAACGTTTTATCCCGCAATAAGGGACTTCTCGGTACGAATCCTGATTCAGTGAGGTCCCTATGCGGACATTGGGTGGGAAACAAAAAAAAAACATAAGAGGAATAGATATGATATTACATGAGCGTCATAATTTATTGAGTCAAATTCTCTAAGTCCCACAAATCCCTGTAGCTGCTAAACCCTACTTCACCTACAATTTTGTAAAGACTCCAATACATTTCCTTTAGGCTAGCACCAACTGGTGGCATTCCCACTTGAGCTGCTAACCAATCCATGTACTCTATCTGCCAACAAATTCATGTCATTGCCTCTATCAATGTTACAAAATGATAGAGTATTTGAGCTATTTTAGGATATTCAATTCAACAACAACAATCATAGTGTAACCCCCATAAGTACCCCTGGCTCAGTTGGTAAAAGCACCTTCACCCATGGCCCTTAGGTCCTGGGTTTGAGTCACGCCGGAGGGAAGTGTGAAAATACTATAGATACTCCTAATTTGGGATGGGGTTTTTAAAAATTAAAAAAAGAAAATCCCACGAGTAGAGTCCGAGGAGGGTAGTGTATACACAAACCTTACCCCTTATCTTGTGAAAGTAGAGAGGTTGTTTCCGACAGACCCTCGGTTCAATTCGGGACATACAAATCCAGTGTTAATGTTAGTGTATAGTTATTGAACTTTACTCAACAACAACAATAACAATCTCAGTGTAATCCCACAAGAGGGGTTCGAGAGAGGTTTAAAAATAAAAAAACCACAACTAGATTCTGAGGAGGGTAGTGTATATATAAAACTTACCCCTATCTTGTGAAGGTAGAGAGATTGTTTCCGACATACCCTCGGTTCAATTCGGGACGTACAAATCCAGTGTTAATGTTCTTGTATGGTTATTGAACTATACTACGACAACAATAACAATCCAGTGTAATCCCACAAGAGAGATCTGGGGAGGGTAGTGTGTACGCAAACCTTACCTCCACGTTGTGAAGGATTGTTTCCGAGAGACCCTCGACTCAAAAGTTACTGAACTTTACTCGGTATAACAATAAAATCACAAAAAAAAAGGTTATGGGAAAAACCTCGCGAGGGTGAAGGCGATGAGTGTGATGTTTTGGGATCCCGGCTACCTCAAGGTACATATTGTGATCCTCAACATCAGTTAACATTTCCTCTTCTGATGGTAAAAGCACTTTTCCAGACAAAACTTGTGCTATCCATTTGGCTTGCAATTCAAACATGAGAAAGATAATTGTCTGATCATCACAGAGAAAAGTCTACTTTGTCATTTGTTTCAATAGTACAAAATGGTAGAGCACAATAAAATGTTGAAGTTGAGAGGGTCAAAAGGAAGGGAAAGGTCAAAATTTTCTCTTATACTATCCGAAATTGCTCAATTCTATCCTCTGTTATACTTTAGGTCTGTTCATAGCCTTGTTGTTAGATTCTTGTTTCGTCAATGGAACTCCATCATGAGATGGGTGGATTCAACGTGTCCAAATACTTCGAGAAAACTTGTAGTTATGGTTTGAAATTACCCACAGGGTGAGGCTCTATTAGTATCAAGCGCAAAAACAAGAAAATTCGTAAGGTCAAGGGTAAGATTAGACCAAAGTATAACAGTGGATGGAAGTTACTCAAATTCGGATAGTACAGAAACAAACTTGATCTCTTTTCAATAGATAATTGGATAATAACACAATGAAATATGATATTACCATACAATTAGCTTACATGATAAGGTATACCAACAAAGGAGAGACAGGGGGAAAGCTTTGGAGGAAAGACATGCTTGTATAATGGTCCAACACGGTTGTCATCAACACAAACTATTCCATTTGTTTCAAGAAATGGGAAATCATACTTGTATCTGCGTGGAAAAACAACAACTATAATAATAAGCTTATGTATTTCGTCAAGGAACAAAAACAACAACAAACCCACTGGATTCCCACCTAAGTTGCTCCGACATGGCATTTTAGGTGCCGCATCCGTGTCGACATGACACTAGTGAGTGTGGGTATGGGATCCATACCGAATCTGGTCAAATGATTTTGGGTACTTTAACTGCGACGGACGAAAAAATTCGAGACGATATACTATTTAATTCCCGAAATTAAAACCAAAAATAGGATAAATTTGAATAAAATAGCATACCTTATTAGGAAATCAATCATTTTCTTATTACAACTTGAGAATAAAAAAGAAATTCACGTTTTACAAGCTATACATAAGTATTCCCCAAAACTTATCATAATTTAGAAATATTTTTCATATTTTTATTTTTTGAATTATTTTTAGCCGGATCCTTGCACCCATATCCGTACTAGGATTCACATCCACGAATCATAGAATTTACATCTCGAAGGATCTGACCTCTAAATCCGCACCCATGTCGGACACCTACACCCGTGTCTGAGCAACTTAGATTCCCACAAGTAGAGTATGGGGAGGGTAAGATGTACGCATCTTTACCCCTACCCAGGGAGGACAGAGAGGCTATTTCTGATAAACTCTCGACTAGTTCACCAAGGAAATGCAGCACAAAGAATCAAGATTTGAACTAACCCTGTACAGTGGAGAATTATATCAGCATGAATAGAAGATCCATCCAAGAAAATCACTTCACCACTTTCATTAACATGATCAATCTGAAAAAATAACTCCAAAATTAGATCCCTTTATATATCTTCCAATGCACAGTCAAGAAACTTTGTACAGTGATATACCTTTGAATGATTCCAAAGATTTGCACTATTGTCCAATTTTGAAACTTCAGTGTCAGAAGATCTTGTCGAAAGATGAACTTGTTTGGCTACCGTAGCTATGTCTCGGGAAATATCAAGCCCACTTGGTCCATCTCCAATTACAACTACAATCTGAATACATATCAATTAACAAGTCAGAAGGTTCTGTAAAATAGGAAGCATAAATTTGTATAAATAACTTTTTTCTTCATTCTTTTATAACCAAGAAATCCCGGAGGGTTAGTGGCGCACATTCCAAAGCTCAATGGATAATGGGTCCTCCACTATGTCCTTCGTCACTTAAATACCAGGCTTTTGTTTGCGGCATGTTCTGAATCTGTGACGTGTGCCTAGTCGATACGTCAGTGTTGCGCTCTTCGTACTAGACCAAAGCATGGACCTAAGTTGCGCGGACTCTTCAATTTCGGTGCCATTCCCGTCCCGACACGAGATGGAGACGGGGATGAAATACGTCCCGGATTCGGTCAACTGACTTCGGATACTTAGACCGGAGTTCATCGACAAATTTGGGAGAAAAATTGAGATTTTGATTTCTCAAAATCAAAAATAAAACATATTTAGGACAATGAAAGAATAATGTCCATCTTGGAGAATGAAAGCATGAATTCTACGATATTCATGTAAGTTTTTCACACAATATCTCTCAAAATTTTAAAAAAATTTATAGCTCTATTTTTTATTAGCCGAATCCCTGCACCCGTAACCATATCCGAATCCGCACCCCCGAATCTAAAAATTTAGATTCACCCTAATCCGATATTCGCATCCGTCCCCGTATCGGATACCCACACCCGAGTCCGAGCAACTTAGGCGTGGACGCAGAACTTTAAAAACTGAATATGCAAATAAAGTAGAAAGGGAGCTTGCCTGATCCTTAAATGGCTCAGGAACTCGATAATTGTGGCTATGCATTTGTTTTCCAGGCCAGTTGTTTATACCTTTGGATATTAACAAACAATAATTAGTTCGAAGTACAACCTATCGATCTCATTTCTTTCACAATATTATGAGTGCTGGAAGGTGAGACTGTTTCTCTGTTAACTCAGAAAAGGGCAGTCCCGTGCACTAAGCTCCTGCTATGCGCCGGTCCAGGGAAGGATCGGACCACAAGGGTCTATCGTACGTAGCTTTACCCTGCATTTTTTTTGACAAAGTAACATGTATGTTTGTATTAATCAATCTTCAGCACAAAAGTTGTGCTGGAAGCCACTACCCTGCATTTCTGCAAGAGGGTGTTTCCACGGCTCGAACCCGTGACCTCCTGATCACATGACAACAACTTTACCAATTTGTTCGACAAGGTTCAATTTCACTAATCTTTGAAGTTAAATCAGACTAAATTAACTAAACTTGCTAAAATCAAAAGAGATATTCATACAACAACAAGAAGCCACAATCCCAAGCAAGTTGAAGTAAGCTCTCTAAATATATACATACATACATATAATATATCTATATATCTATATATATATATATATATATATATATATATATATATATATGAATTTTCACTGATCATGTCGCTCTATTTAAGCCCATTTAAAGTTTAGATATTTGTAATGTATAAAATTTCCTCATAATAAAAGGTTAAAAAATATATATTTTAGGATGTTACTCAAAATTCATTATTTTGAAAAGGAGTAGTTAGTAAATATAAGAGCTTTCCTAGATATTTGCCTAGTAAATTTTTTAACCACAATTTTATCTAACTCATATACTTTTTATATAATTTCAAATTTAAGTTACATACAACAACATTATAATGATTTTTTACATACAATAACATTATAATGATTTTTTACATCGTCTGTATAATTTAACAATACGATACAAAACAATAGCTAACAATTATCCAAACAAGTTGTTACAACTTACAACTTGTTTGGTTGGTTGTTACCCATTGTATGGTATCGTATTGTTACTTTAAATATGATGTTTGTTTTGATTGTTACTTAAATTTTATTATATCGTATCCTAAATTTGTCATTACATAACGACAAAATGTGCCACTTTATGTAACGACCGATTTGGTGTGGTCGCGTCGTTACCTCGTATTTTTCTCTCAATCTCACCCTTCATTATCATTAAACAATTTTATTTTATTATAATTTACCCACCTTTTTATATAATAATTTTACCTTGTATCATAATTTTTCTTTATAATATTGCTAATTCATTCTTCATATTGCTGGTGCGTGATATCATGAAACGATGGCAAATGACACAATCTATCCAAACATTATATTTATCAAACGATACAGTACAATGCGATACATTATAAAACGATACGTAACAACCATCCAAACAAGCTGTAAAATAAATACTGCACATTAATTTACCTGGAATATTTGCAACTTTGGGTATAGTATAGTGACCATTACAAATCACTACAGAATCAAACATCTCTTCTTCTGAGCTTAACTCATCCATTTTCGACTCAACAATCCAACGATCTTCCTCATACTCAACTCGCCCAACTCGTACAACTTCCGAGTTAAATCGGATCAACTCAGTAATACCAAAATCCTTAGCAAACTCAGTCAAAAACTTCAACACTTCTTCATGTCCAGGAAAATTAATTAATTTCTCATTTTCATTATTGAATGGATAATCACTGAAGCTCATTAATTGACGAGGTAAATTTGTACGAAGGGATTTGTAAAGACTGCTATGGATAATTTCTCTGTTCGGGTCAAGGCCCAACGGATCGGTTTCGATTTTTGTATTGTAAGCCCAAGTTCCGCCCAGTTGGTTTGATTTTTCGAAGACTGTAACTTTGTGGCCTGATCGTTGTAGCTCACGCGCCGTCACTAGACCGGCTACTCCGGCTCCGATTACTGCTACTTTCCGGGACTCCGCCATAGGAGAAAATGGGGAAACTATAGGCCTAAAAGTACAGTTTTGAAATGTAGTTGGAACCAATTATTAACATTGTTTATTTCTTTGGGAATTGCGCGAATTTAAATAATTAAAAAAAATGACGATGACGAAGATTTGAATACAGGCAGTATATTCAAATTTCTTACTCCCTCCTATTCAAAATAAGTAATTTTTTAACTTTTTTTTGTAGTATAAAATAAGTGATTTTTTCAAATTTTAAGAATAATTAATTATTTTTTTTCTAAATTATCCTTGGACCATATGTTAGGAGTGTTTATGTGAAGAGACAGTAAATATTAATATAGTCAATTTCATGGCTAATTAATATTAAAAGGTGAATTTCTTAATATATGTAAAAACAATCAAAAATTACTTATTTTGGACCGAAGGGAGTACTAGTTATTTCGTATGGAGTGCAGGGAGGTCGAGAATTAGGAAAGAGAATTAGTAGGCAGTAGAGCGTTTTTTTCTTTTATCTTAGTAGATGTGGCGTTATTCTCGTATTCCCTTATTCTTAGATTCGTATTACTATATTTATTTTGGTTTCCTATTATTTTACTTTTGTTATGGCTTATTTAACTTTTTTACTACTGCATTTCTTTTTTATACTATTGTGATTATGCATACTTACTTTACCTGAGGGTCTATTAAAACGGTATTTTCAACTGCATAAAGTAGGAGATAAGATTGCGTACTCAGAACCCTCCCCAAATCTATTTATAAATTCACTATTATTGTTGTTGTTGTTAAGCTTGACATATAGCACTCCAAATGGGAAGGAAGAAAGATATAGCCCATCCATAATGAATTAAAAAAAAGGTTTAAAAAAAAGGTTTAAGTTATATATATTAGTATTATTAATGTAAGAAATTTTATATCATCTGGTCACCTATCCGTTATAGTAGGTAATATTTTCTATTTCAAGATTACAAATCATACATCGTAAAAAAATCTTGCACTCACAATCTATGTAACTTAAACTCATACATCGTAAAAAGAAAAAAAAAATCTTGCATTGACGATCGATATAACTTAAATTCATAAATAATTTTAATCTTGCACTGACGATTTATATATATAGTCTGATTGTGAGGATATTTATGGGATCGAACTGCACACCACAACATGTTTCATTGATTCATGCTATGATCGGTTTGATATAGCGCTTGGGCTGTAGAAGCCCCTCCGGAGTCTGTACACACTCTCGATGAGCGCAGGTACCTACTGAATGTAAATGCCAAGTGCCAAGTGATGAGATACCATGAGGAATGAGTGGCTGAGAGGAATGAGTGATTGTAAGGTTGGAGTGAATGGGAGGTCTGAGTGATTGTTGACCTGAGAGGTTGTATATGATTTCATTGTTGTTGCACATAATTTCCATATATAACTGTTTCAAAAACTTATGATATCCAATTTTACTTGAGCTTGGCATGTATAAACTGATTTGACTAAATTTCGTCGGATTTGATAGCATGTCTATTTATCCTTGTTGAGACTACTGAAATTAAACCGCAATTGTGTAGCTCATCACTATCTTTCAGTTCCTTATGTACTAATTGTTACTTATGGAGATGGTTGTACTCACACTACACCCTGCACTTCGTGTGCAGATCCAGGAGTTTCTGGATGCGGAGGTTGTTGATATTTCACATAGCCGACAATTGGAGATATCGAGGTAGCTGCCTAGCATCCGCAGCCATTATTTTCTACTTCCTTACCTTTTCTTTCGTTGTATTTGTATCCAAATTGTTATAGACGTTTCATTTCTAGACTGGTTATATATAGATGCTCTGAAACCCCGATATTGGAAGATATTTCCGCACTTGTATTTTGGGTTTTTATCCCTGTTTATGAAAACTTTGCTATTTAAAATTTCTCGATTCATTTGCTGTTAAATATTTGGAAGTATTTTGGAAACGCCGGCTTGCCTAGTACCACCGATAGGCGCTATTACGACGTGTTAGATTTTGAGTCGTGACAAACAACATGGAGGTAAGATGGTTTAGTTGAACTCCATTCGTCACAAAATTAGACCGTACAATAGGGAAAAACGAACATTTTAGTTATATATAAATTGTTGAATTCTCTTGACAGAATAGAAGATATCATAATATTGGTCAAGAAGGTTCAAAAATTATTTTGGGTCACAAGTTCAAATCCTAGATATGGTATTTAATTTTTTAATTTCTATTATATATATATATATATATATATATAATGCACAGTATATTATAATAAAAGTCGTAAAAATATAAATTAAATTATAAAAATAATATTCTATTTATTGTTTTAATGAACTTAAATTAAAATAATAGGTAAACCAATAAAAAAATATCGTACAATAAAAAGGGAATTAAAAATGGGATAGGGCAAGATGGCCAAGGATAAGGTTCAAATTTGAGGGTAAATATAATTTACCCATTTCCCAACCCTAGGACTACTGGTTTAACAGCACCTTTCCGCCGTTCGCCGCTTCTCGAGATTTGGACATGGAAAGTTTTGAGCAGCAGTATCGAATAGAAAATCGTATTCAAAATGATATTTACCAAGGAATCTGGGTGTCAGAAGGCGTGGTCACCGAAGTATCAATCGGGCGGTTTCGTACGATGAAAGCCGCGGCTCTCTACCTGAGAGACCTCCGCCTGGATAACGGAAAGTCAGGTGTAGCCGTTGGTTACACTGTTACGCTGGACAAAGAAATCGGCGGCAGTATGGTTTTTACAGAATCGCTCGCGAGTTTCGACCACTGGCTTAACGACAAAAGAAAGAGGATATGGTGGGAGGATAATGGAAGAAGGAAAATTATGGGATTCGGACCGGACACAAAGAAAACCTTTCAATTAAGTTTTCTTTCTTTTTTTTTTTTAAATAATTTTTTTTACCTCTAAATGGATTGTTGTTTATACATTTCTTTTGACTCTTTTTATTTTCGGAGTCTAGTGAAATAGGGATTGGACTCAAGGGCGGCTCAACGAATTTAGTCGCCTAAAGCCGAATTTTAATAAGAATCTACATTTTGTACACAAGTATATGAAAAAACTTTGATGTTGTCTTTTTTCCTTCCATACTTATTTATATAATAGTATTCATACAAGATATATAACTTTTAGTTCATTTAGTAATATTATTATTATTTATATTATCAAGGGTTAATTCAAAATAATAAGATGTTAGCCATATGTTTGCACTACATTACTTGGATCTTGATGTAAAAAAATTTATTTGCTAATATGAAGATTTGAGTAATTTAATTTGAAGTTCTAGAATATTTCTTATGTTAAAAAGTAAATACTCTTTGTTTTGTTTAAAACATTTTTTTTACACAGATTTTATACTTTTTTCTACAAAGTTTAAAATTGTCTAAGTTAAAATATTATTACGTATTTTATCATTAACACTTTTTGTGGCCTCAAATTTTTGGGCTCTAAAGCGAAGGCTTTACAAGCCTCACCCTTGAGCTGCCCATGATTGGACTGGAGTCAATAAATTCACTCGGGATCGTCCATGGTAATTTGGTCGAGAGGAGCAAGATGGGTGAACTTGACCCCACCGTGTATGCCGTAGGCGTTAATGGAGTTATGGTCGCCAGAGACGATAGCCTTTGGGTGTGCAATTTTCGGTACGACGATAAACCTGGCGGCGAGGCAGAAGTCGATGAAGATGGTATGATTAGCTTTAGTAATCATTTTTTTTTAACTTTAATTTGACTATAACTATAGGGTTTTTATGAAAATTGTTCCCAGTATTTAATGCAGAAAAACTAGCTATGAGCCTATGAGCGGCATAAGCCGCGTCGTCCTTTTAAACATGAAGAGAAGAATGACTAAAATTTAAAACACACAATGCACATATTATTAATTCCAACAACAATCAAGCAAGTCATGCGCAAATCATGCTGAGGTCGTACGACCCGATCCAACATAATATTTAAAATGTGCATTGCCAGAGGGTCGAATGGCGCGAACCACAAATGCATTTATTTACGATACCGTATCGAAATATATATTATATCACACAATGCACATATTATTAATTATAACATAAATATAAAAATTTAAAATTTTACTTTTCTTTATTCTCTAAGTTAATAAATTAACTCTAAGCAAGTAACAAGACATTTCTAATGATCAAATAATTCTTTTATGTACAATTTTCTCTCTCTGGGTTGATATTTGCTAGTTTCATACGAAACTTTTGTCAACAAATGCTTTTAATTTTGTACTTTTGAGTACTTTAATTTAGAATATTATAGTTTATGACTCTATGCACTAGTTAGTCTTCAAGCCGAATAAACCGAAGTTACCAAACCGAATAAACCCAATCGAAAGGAGAAAAATCGAACCATACCGAATTTAATTAGGTACGGTATTGGTATTATATTTTAAGAACCGAATACCAAAAATACCGAATCGAAATATCTAAATATCATACCGTACCGACCGACAAATACCCCTACTTTAAAGGGGTTAGGTGAAATTCATCCTTATATTTTAGTACTACTATCATATTACTAATAATGAGAGATTCATGTCCTGTTGACTTGGTCTTACTTTAAAGTTTAAACTAAAGCAAGCAGACACTTTGCCAGTCACAGGCAAAAATCTCTTCTTTGACAGACTGCCAATCAATTTCTTTAAGTATGCAGTGGTCCGCATGTAAACAACCAGAAAACACCATGATTTGCTTTTTAATATAACAATAAAAACCATTATTTGCCTTTTAATATAACGACAGTAGATAAACACTATTTGCTTTATAAAATGTAAAAATAAGGGGTCTAGAAGCAACAATCAGATTGTCTTCGTGTGACCTTAAGGTCAGGGGAGTCATGAAATCCGTCATTTATGTTTGCATAAGGGTAGAGTAATGCATA
The DNA here is from genome assembly GCA_005239495.1 of Nicotiana undulata. Classification (NCBI taxonomy): domain Eukaryota; kingdom Viridiplantae; phylum Streptophyta; class Magnoliopsida; order Solanales; family Solanaceae; genus Nicotiana; species Nicotiana undulata. The sequence continues at coordinate 28,659 of ML272305.1, read as the reverse complement.
TATCATACTCCCTTGGAATGCGACTAGCTCTTCTCCAGTGAGCCTTGAAACACTGATCAAATTATCTTCATGTGACCTAAAGGTCAGGGGTTCGAGAGGGTAGACTGCCTACATCACACTCCCTTGGGGTGCGACTAACTTTTCTCAGTTGAGCCCTAGAGCAACAGTCAGGTTGTCTTCATGTGACCTAAATGTTAGGGGTTCGAGCTATGAAATCAGCTTTTGATGTAGACTGACTATATCACACTCACTTGAGATGTGGTCCTTCTCTACACCCTGCGTGAACACAAAATACTTTTATCCACCCGACGATTAAGTCTATAAACATCAATTATTTAAACATCGAATACAGATAAATTTTTAAACACGCTAAACTAAAATACTAGTATTGATTACATAGTTAAGAAAAGAGGTTTTTATTTGAGAGAAATTCAAAAATAGTCACATTTACAGGTGGTCATTAAAAAATAGCTACAATTTTAAAAGTAATCGAAATTTAGCTACTTTTCATCTAAAGATAAATTTGAACGAAAATACTATTCAAAATCCGAAAAAATACTCCAGCATAATATACTGGAGTTCCAGTATAATATACCGGTCTAGCATAATATACCGGAGATTGGAGCACCGGTGCTTCAATCTCCTGTATATTATACTGGAACTTTCTGTGTGTTGGAGTTCCAGCATAATATGCTGGAAGTTCATACACAGTATATTATGCTCGAACTTTTCGTGTTGCAGCAAAATAATGGCTATTTGTAATGACTTTGCAAGTGCTGACTATTTTTGAATGACCAGTCCGGAAACTGACTAATCTGTGCTTAGTTACTTTTTATTTACATTTCTGGAAATCAGGCCCACGACTTTGCAGTTTGACTTGAATTAGAACATATATAACCAACCTCTCCCAATAATGCCATCCAATAACCAATTATAGGCTTTAATTTGGACTTTGACTTAATTGGGACAACTGTAACTAAAACTCTCCTAGTAATGATATCCCTAAGGCTTTGCAGTTTGACTTAAATTAAAATATCTCTAACTAACCTCCCCCAATAATGCCAAATTTGCATGAAAAATTACTTAATATTTATCTATATGTGATGTTAGCATTAAACCAACCAATGCAAAACATACATTTTTTATATATACCTTTCTTACTTAATTATCTTTAAATGATATGTATTACTATTAGTTTATTATGTAATTGTTAAAAGATTATGTTTATTGATTTGGTGTAAATACAAGAGAATAAACATATATAAAAATGAGTAAAAAGAGCGTGGCTCTCTTTTGAAGTAAATACTTACTCCTATCGGATATTTTTACCAAATTAAGGAATTTAGTTTAAGTAGTCGTGGAAGCATCCACTAATGGTTATCAGGGTAGTTTGTATATACTACATTCTTTAGGTGTGACTCTTTCTCGGATCCTGAATGAACGCGGAATACGTTGTACACGAACTGCCTATTTAGTTAAAAAAATTGATGTGAAAATACATATCACTTAATCATGTTTAAACGGTGATTATGAGCCTGTTTGGACATAAGAAATTTTTTACTTTTTTTCAAGAATTCCGAAATCAGTGTTTGGCCATAAATTTTCAAAATTTCACTTGAAGATGAATTTTGGAATTTTTTGAAAATTTGAAAATTTGAAAAACTCCAAAAAGCTGTTTTTCAAAATTTTCACTCAAATCCCCCACAAAAAGATAAAAAAACAGCTCAATATTATTTTCATGTCCAAACACAACTCTAGTTTTCAAATACCATTTTCACTTGAAAAAGTTTTTCACCTTTTTTCGAAATTTTACAATTCTTATGGCCAAACGCCCACTATGTGTATGCAAAACACATATCTCTCTTCAAGCATGGGCAGATTTAATTTTCTATCGACGGGTTTAATTGAATAACAATCGATGCGGAGTAAAAATTTATATGTAAAATTCATTAAACTTGCAATAATAATAGATATGGATCCATAATTTTAAAAATATAACATATTCAAATACTAAAAACCTTAAAAGTTTAACCCATAAAATTTAGATCTTAAATCCATCTCCATCCTCAAAAGACATTGGGATATCGCATTCAACTGGTCCAAATCCCTACCTTCCAACTTTACCAAACACCAGGATTTGCTTTTACCTATCAAATCCAAAATTATGGAGTTTTTTACTACAAATGAAAATTTCACTTTTTCAGTAAGATTCACTGATCCAAAATAAGTGATTTTTTCGGATTTTAAGAATAAATTAATTATTTTTTTCTTACATTGCCCTTGGAGTAAATAATATTAGAGTATGTGTTAGGAGTATTTATGCGGAATAGTAAAAGTTAATATGATTAATTTCATTGCTAATTAATACTAAAAGGTGAATTTTTTAATCTGCGTGAAAACATGCAAAAAATCACTTATTTTGGACCGGAGGGAGTAATTAAAACAAATTGCTCGTTATATCCCATTTTACATGATACTATTATCGTTTGAATAACAGAAAATATTGGCGACGATATTTTCTAAATATTTTATCCAAATATGATAAATTGTGTTTCTAGTAATTTATGCATTGTCGCTAAAGATGAATTAAATTATGTTGAAGTACTTTATATTTTTTCCTTAAAAAGAGGAAAACAAACTCCTCAATTGATGTAAAAGTGTTTTTACCAACAAACAAAAAAATGTAGAAGTGTTTCCACGGTATCAACTTTTCAACAATAATTTAATTTATATGCGAATATCTCAAACACATAATAATTAAATTAAAGCTAAGGGAAGAAGTTGAAACTTGTAGAAATTTGCATGATATAAGGCGATTGTTAGGGAAAAAGAAGAAACAAAAAAGACATTGAAGAGTTGACAAAGAAAAAGGGCGGCCGGTGCACTAAGCTTTCGCTATATGCGGGGTCCGGGGAAGAACCAGACCACAATCATAGGGAGCATTACCCTTTACTTTTATAAAAGTCGGTTTTTACGGCTCGAATCCATGACCTCCTGATCCCATGACAACAACTTTACCAGTTACGCCAATACTCCTTTCCAGAATTGACAAAGAAACATCATTAATAAAGTTGAATAATTGTTTAAGCAGTACTAGTACTGGTGTGAAGCCCACTACTCCCATTTTCTGTTGAGTAAGGGTGAGACTTAAGTACATATAATCTTTTTAAGATTTTATTTGTGAAATTATATTGAATTTGTTATTGTTGTTGTTCTTCGCATATCTTTGGACAAGATAGAGGCGAACCTACCGTTAGCCCCCGATCAATATTGTTTTACAGTGAACTTATGGATTGATAGTGTTGTCAGAGCGGATCCAGAATTCGTCTGTCGTTTGGACGCCATGACATTCATTATTATAAATTTATCACTACTCATGAAAATTAATACAAGTTTTTATGCTAATATCTAACTATTATTTTAAAACGTTTACAAGTATATATGGAGTTTTGGTCAAAGTTTCCGGGTGTTGTAGACCAGGGGTGGATGCATGTTTGATGAATCGGTGTCACACGACACCGCTTCGTCCGAAAAGTATACTAAATATATGTATTACTAATACTATGAGAAAAAATGATGCCAATAGTCATAAATTGTTTCTTGGCACGTTAATTATGTGTTTAATTTTGCTTTAGGGGGTTCAAAGGTTTGAACCTCTAACTTGCATTTTTCTGCAAATATTTGAGATAGTCTATGTGCTTTAAAAGTTATTTCTTGTTCAAAAATATAATAATTAGTTATTAATCATGTTCTTCTATAAATTAATAGACTGATCAACTCATAATGTGCGTTCGCCTCTAAGTGTTGTCATTGAAGCTCAACAATAGTAACTACTTAGAAGCATTAAATACTAACATGGGCGGATGGAGGGTGTGATCTACGGCTCGAACGAACACAATAATTTTTTGCTTAGACCTTATATTTGTACTAAAAAATCTATTAAATATATATAAATATTTAATTATGAACCGAGTAACTAACGAGCTATGAGCTCGATCAGAACCCATAAACTTTAACTTCTAGTGCCGCCTCTAAACACTACATGTTAGATTAGAAAAACAAATTTCACTAAAACATGTTAGATTAAACAGATTAATATCGTACAAAACCAGATTATGTACTAAATCAATTGTCAGATAAAGAAGGGAAAAAAGTAGAAAATAATAATTAAGAAAAATAACAATATGGAATCCTAATGATTAATTTTCAGTCAATTTCTTATTAGAAATTTTTTAAGTGGTCATTCGGTCGGCCACTGAGCAGTGAGCTTTTCGACCATAACCTCCATGTCACTCTAGCCATCCCTCTTTATTACCGTTAATCATAATCCCTCCTCGGGACCCAAAAGTCCACTTGCTACTTCCACAAAGACACAAAAGAAAACAAATTTACTACTATAATATTTGTTCAAACATTAATATCTAGGCAAATACTTTTGAATTTTGTCAAAGGTTAAATTTAGAGGGATTTTTTTTTTTTTTTTTTGTGAAAAATGATTTTTCCCCCCTAAAATTAAGGTGTTTGGTCAAGTGCTTTTGAAGAAAAGTAGAACCAGCTTTGGAGAAGCAGAAAAAATAATTTTTATCCAAAAATATTTTTTTGAAAAGTACTTTTTAGAAAAATACACTTGAAGCAAATTTTAAAAATTTGGTCAAACACTAATTGATGTTGAGAATTGTTTTCAGATTAATTAGACAAACACAAATTGCGTCTCGCCAAAAGTACTTTTGAGAAATCACTTTTGACAAAAAAATATTTCTCAAAATGAGCTAATTTTTGCGGATAGGCCAAACATGCAATTATTTTGCATATTGATTTTAAAGTAGGAGGAAGACTCTTTTTACGTTTAAGAAGCTTATTGTTTTATTAAGTAAAGATTAAAAAAGACGAACGAAATGATTCTCGGAATATTATACGTACGGATCGGATCGGAACGAATCGAATTGGATTTAGCACTTCGGATTCGGATTTCGGATTCTAGAAAATGCAATCCGAATCCGATCTGAATTATATCAGATCAAATTCGGATTTTAAAGTTTGGATCGGATCGGATTTCGGATCTTAATGCCTCAAAGTTGCAAACTAATATGTATATTTTCTTTGTAAAAGAGGCAATGCATTAAGAAAAAATCATGTTTATACAATTATGAGAGTACTATTGTGCCAATATAGCTAACTCTAGCAATTATAAAGGTAATAACTTGGAGTAAGATGTAAAAGAAGTACTGACTATCCGAAATTAAAGTGTAGTATTTATACATTACCTAATAATTTCGGATTTCGGATCGGATCAGATTAAAATATACCAATCCGAATCCGATCCGAAATCCGAAATTTTTATTAACACAATCCGAAATTCGATCCAATCCGAAATCCGAAATTGAATGGATCAGTTCGAATTTCGGATATCCGATCCAAATGAACAACCCTAATTATACGTTCTTTGTAATTTTAGTTTGAACTATTAGAAAAGATAATTTGGTGATTATTAATTTAACTCAGCGGGAAACCTTTTTTTGTGTGTGTGGATTTTAACCCTATGGTATTTGGAACTAATCCGAACTAATTTTAAACTAGCATGGCGTAGAACTTGTTAAGGAAGAAACACTTCAGAAAATATTCATCTTCAAAGTTCAAACACAAAATATTTAAGAGCAGTTTGATACACTAAGTTTTCGTTATGTGCGGGATCCATGAAAGGGTCAGATCACGTTACCCTATCTTTTTACGAGAGGTTATTTCTATAGCTCGAATTTATTATCTCTTTCCTGATCACATAAAAGCAGCAACATTATCGGTTATGCCAAGACTATTTGATTAAAGAGAAAAAATCACTCATTCCACCACATTTCTCGGTGATCGGTTGAGAAAAGCATAATTGATCAATATATTTCTTGCTCCAAATTAGGAAAAAAGAAAAAAGAAAGAAAAATATGAAATGAAAGAAAAAAACTCCACAAGTATGCGATAAAAATTTACTCGCAACAACAGCAACGGCGGCGACGGCGACGACGACAATAAAAATAAAAATATATCCAATATGATCTCACGAGTGAGATTTGGGAAGAATCGAATATATGTATACTTTACCTCTATCTTATGTGAGGTAGAAATACTATTTCTAATAGATACTCGACTCATTTATACCAACTCACGTGTACTCTTATAAATCATACTACTCCTTCCTGTTCAAAATATGTGATTTTCTGATTTTTTTTTTGTGGTCCAAAATAAGTAATTTTTCTAGATTTTAAGAATGAACTAATTATTTTTTTCCTACATTGACCTTGGAGTAAATAGTGTTGGAGTATAAGTTAGAAATGTTTACGTGAAGAGATAATAAATATTAATATAATCAATTTTATTGCTAATTAATATAAAAAAGTAAATTTTTTAATCTTTGTGAAAAATTACTTATTTTGGACAGGAGGGAATAATTAATTAAAATATTATTTTATCCATTAAAGTAATTTAAATATGACAAATTAATATGATTTACCATAAACACCATAGCACACCATCACAAACATAGAAGAGAAAGAAGCTTTCACACACATACCTTCCTTCGAAGTCTTCCCAAAGCAAAGCATCCTCTCTCTCCTCTCTCTCTCTCTCTCCTTCAATTTTCTCCTCTTAATTCACACAAGCCAAGTATTTGATACTGTGTAACAACACTCTATGTTTTCATAGGAGAAGAATGCCGGTAGAAATGGAAGGAACAACAAAACCTCCACAAATTTCTGATATGTTTCACAAATTCGCCCATGTTGTCCGTACCAAAACCTTCGAACTCTTCGCCGATGAAACCGACGACGAAAACACCTCCAATTCCACTGATGTCTTCACTCTGTTCAACTCCGCTGAAGAATTCATCCCTAATCAAAAAGTCGTAGTTATAAAACCTGATTTCTGCAAATTCCCAGAAAATGAAAATACCCATTTTACTAAATCCCTAATTTCTTCAATTTTTGCTACAATTTCGTCCTTTGAAGCTTCTTATCTTCAGTTGCAAACAGCTCACGTGCCGTTCGACGAAAAAGCGATTGAATCAGCTGATAAAGTTTTGGTATCAGTTCTTCAGAAATTAGCTGAAATGAAGAATTTGTATAAGGATTTTAGGAAAAACCCAAGTTGTAATTTTGATGATCTTGTAGGGCCGGAATTGGAATTTCAGGTTCAAGAAAATCAGAGCAAGCTCAGAGTATTGGAGACTATGGTAAATCAGTTAATGTCTTTTATGGATTCTAAGGATGATGAAGTTTTGATTTTGAGGAAAAAATTGGAAAAATTGGAACTTTTTAATTTCAATTTGTCAAAAAAATTAGGGGTCAAAAATGAAAATTTGGAGAATACAAGTATGAAGGTATTGTGTACAGTTACTGTTTTTGAATCTATGCTGCGCGATTCGATTAAGTTAGTGAATAAATTTTGTAAGTTGTTAATGGAGTTAATGAAAAGATCAGGTTGGGATTTGGAGAAAGCAGCAAATTCTGTGTATTCTGATGTTAATTATGCTGAAAAAGGACAGTTTAAGTATGCGTTTATTTCGTATATTTGTTTGGGTATGTTTAAGGGTTTTGATCTTGAAGATTTTGGTTTGTGTGATGAAGAAATGTTGTGTAATAGTGATAGTTTAATGTCTGGTGAAAATGATTATTTGAAACAATTACTTGAGCATGTTTCATGTAATCCGATGGAGGTTTTGAGTAAGAATCCTAATTCTGCGTTTTCAAGATTTTGCGAGAAGAGGTATGAGCAGATAATTCATCCTACTATAGAGTCGTCGATTTTTAGAAATTTGGATGGGAAAGAAGTCATAGTGGATTCGTGGAAGTCGTTAAGTGTGTTTTACGAGTTGTTTGTAAGGATGGCAAGTGCGATATGGTTGCTTCATAAGTTGGCGTATTCCTTTAATCCTGTAGCCGAGATATTCCAAGTCGAGAGAGGGGTTGACTTTTCGATGGTGTACATGGAAGATGTTTCGAGGAAAAGTCAATTCCCTTTGAGCAAGACGAGGCCAAAGGTTGGATTTACCGTCGTACCTGGATTTAAAATTGGGAGGACAATCATTCAGACACAGGTTTATCTTACTGGCTTAAAATGCACGGAATAGTGCGGACAAAGAGATCTGAACAGTGGTTTGCAAGTTTCTTTGCTTTGTTGCGCTTTAGTTCGTCTAACTTACACCAAAAGATTCAGAGTGCTCCATTTGACAGCTAACTCCCTTTGGTAATGACTTCAAAGAATTCTTGTCAAAGTGATAGATGCTGCTGTCGCCAAGGGATAAGCCATCTTGTCTCGTCGCAGAAGTTGGTGGCCTTGCTGGCCAGGGCTGGTATGGATGATCTTTGTTATTATTGCTAGTAAGTGGTCACCGGTTAGTCTAATTTGTGTATTTGCTTGCTTAGAATTTCTGTTCCTACGGGGTTCTGTTAGTCCTATGAAATGTATGTAAAGCACTGATTTTATGGTTTTCTTTTTGTTGTTTTTCTTTGTATTCTGGTTCTTTTTAAATTAGGAAGGTGAGATGAGGTAGTGGGAGTACAGCATATTACACAATCAAATTGTATGTAACTCTTTTAATGTCAATATCGACACTGATTTCAACAGTTAATGAATTCTTTCATTAGTTAGCGTAGTTACTAGTTTTAAAAGTATTGATTTGCTTTGAAGAATTGTTCCTTGTTCTCTAGCCACATCAATGTATTCCCAACCTTGGTCGTTGATAGTTTGTGAGCTTGATCAACTATTTCTGCACTGCGTTATTTCTACGTGTAGATTACTTATTTTAAAGAAAGGTCTATTTTTCCTTCATGTAGACTGGAGATTCTTATCTTGTATGATATATGTTTTCAGATTCACGAATTGCCTGTAGTTACTTCTTTAGCCGAGGGTCAATCGGAAACAGTCTCTCTACCTTTCCAGGGTAGGGTAGGGGTAAGGATGCGTACATCCTACCCTCCCCAGACCCTATACTGGGTAGTTGTTGTTGAATTGCCTGTAGTTATTACATTGCTATTACTATCTTTCCTGAAAGAAAAGTTTAGTGTTTGTCTCCACTTTTCTGTGCATGTGTATGAAGGAGGATTAGCTGAAATTGGATGGTCTTGCTTTTTCCATCAGTAATTCATTCTTAATAAGCATGAGCTTTACTTTGAATGTCAATTTATGTAAAGGAAGATAAGCAGAACTAAAACTATCGCGTGTTGCTAAATTTGTGTGAAGGAAATTACCATACAGTTAAGTACACGCGTTTTTGCTTCTCCGATCATTTTAAATGCTACCCAAGAGAAAGGATATTAACTCTCTGTTTGAATTCTTTTCCTTGACCCCACAGTGTAGGATATTACTGGGTATGTTGTTGTTGTTGTTCATTTCCAGGTGATGAATTGTGTGCATATAATGCCAGAGCAAAAGCATGCATTATGTGCAATTCTATGGCATCCACGGTGAGGGCTCACTTACAACAACAATAACAACCCAGTATAATCCCACAAGTGGGGTCTGGGGAGGGTAGTGTGGGGAGGGTAGTGTGTACGCATACCTTACCCCTATCCTAGGGTAGAGAGGCTGTTTCCAATAGACCCTCAACATCTTTCCTTCCAAGAACTCCACACCTTGCTCTTGGGGTGACTCGAACTCATAACCTCTTGGTTGGAAGTGGAGGGTGCTTACCATCAGAGCAACCCACGGTGAGGGCTCACTTATGAGAAAAAAAATTAATTTTTAGGACTGACTGATTTCTTCATAATACTGTTGTACTTTTGAGTGTCTTCCCATAAGTATTCCATTTTTGTCATTTGCCTTGAGCCGAAGTTCTATTGGAAACAACCTCCCTATATTTATGAGGTAGGAGTAAGGTCTGCGTATACAGTACCCTCTCCAGATCCCATTTATGGGATTACACTGGGTTCGTTTGTTGCTACACATGTCTAAGGGCTTTGATCTGGATGACATTGGTTTGTATGTAATGGTAATGGTTCAATATCTGGCGAAAATGGTTGTTTGAAACAATTAATTGAGCATGCTTATATAATTCAATGGAGCCTTTGAGTAGGAAATCTAGCTATGTGCTATTCCAATTATTATGAGGATTCATCATGAGTTTACAAGTTTTACGCTAGTTGCCAGCCTACCGCAACCCTCCAAGCCCTGACAATGTGAGCAAACGCACACTGGCGGAGTTTGTGTGCTATTCCAAGTACGAGCGAATGTTCATCCTACAATAGAATCTTCTAATTTCAGCCATCTGGACGAGAAAAAAGTCAAACTAGATTCATGGAAGTCGCTCAGTGTGTTCTACGAGTTGTTTCTAAGGTTGCTTCATAAGTTGGTTTGTTCATTTAATCCTGTAGTTGAGATTTCAAGTTGAGAAAAAGTTGGACTTTTGGATTGTTTACATGGAAGATGTTACAAGGAAAAGTCAATTCCTTTTGAGCAAGATGAGGCCGAAGGTGGAAATTAATATTATACCAATGTTTTTGTAGTTGGGAAGAGAATCATTCAGCCTCAGGTTTATATAGAGGTGGCTAACGGGTGGGCCGGGCCGGGCCGAGTTACTATTTTTTTGAACCGTACGGGTTGGGTAGCGGGCCGGTTACGGTTAATTGTTAACGGGTTTAACGGGTTCGGGTTTATCCGGGTAAAAAGTAAACCGTACGGGTAGAGTTTTAAGGGGCCGGGCCGGGCCGGGTTACAAGATTATAAATATTTAAAAAAAAAAACAAAAAAAAAAAATTTTGACCGTTGAACCGGTCCGGGCCAGGCCGGTTTAACCGGTTCAGGCACTGTTCATTTGAACCGGGTTGGTCCGGTCCGGTTACCCGTTTTAAAATTTTAATCCGTTTCAACCCCCTTAACCCAGCCCCACCCGGCCCCCTATGAACCGGGCCGGTCCGGTCCCGGTTTGAACCGGTCCGGTTCCGGTTTGAACCGGCCCGTTAGCCACCTCTAGGTTTATATAACTGGCTTTATAGTGCTGTAAACTAAGAGAGTACAGTGGTGTGCAAGATCTTTGCTTGATTCCTCCAACTTAAACAGAGAAATTCATTGCGCTCCATTTGTCAACAACTCCTTTTGGTACCATAGGACGATGAAGTGATTTGGCAAGACATGACACATCTTCAGCTTATCGAATATGATCGTCGATAAAAGGGTGTGGAGGTCGAGAATTAGGGTAGTTGGTTAGTAAGTAATCGACTGTATTTCGCTTTTATACCTGTATTGCTTTTCCACACATATGTACTAGTGTTGTCTAGTATTTCTTATTCTTAGAAAATTATTACAACTTGCTGTTTCTTTTGTTTCGGTTATCTTATTTTCTGGTTGTGGTTAATGCTTCTCTTTCCCATGGCTTCTTCACTACTGTAATTCTTTAACAAAACTGTTGTGTTTGTGCTTTCCTCGCGCCGAGGGTCTATCGGAAATAGCCTCTCTACGTTTACAAGGTAGGGTAAGGTTTGTATGCACATTACCCTCTCCAGATCCTACTTGTGGGATTATACTGGGTATGTTGTTGTTGTACCAGAGTTCATGTCAAAGTGATAGATGCTGGGCCAAGCTTCAACTCTACCCCTGTCGTTTGGTATAAGGTATAAGAAGGTATAGTGCTGGTATAAAAATTTAGTACCATCTTAATCCTTCATTTGGTTAGCAAACCAGGTATAAGTTATCCCGGGATTAAAATTAACACCGGGATAACTTATACCTTAGAGAGGGTGGGGTAATTAGCACCGGTATAACTTATACATTCTTCTTACAAATTATGCAATTGTCATATTTAATACAACATACCAAACAATAGATAAAAAATAATCCTAGCATAACTAATCCCAACATAACTTATACCAGTATAACTTATCCCGACATAAGCTCAAACTAAACGACCCCTTAAAAGTTTTTTTGTTAAGTGTATTCTTCTTATCCCTTTTGGAGAGATCATGATGTAATTACAAAATTACCACTTCAAAGTAAGGTTTTCTTTCTGTTTTATCTGCAAATTAGATTAGTCTTCACATCAACATGTTACTAGTTTAATCAAAATTTAATAGTGTTTAAAAGAACTTTTTATATCAAGATTAGTCTTAAGTCTACGACAAGGTTTCATTTTTAAAAATAAAATTTGAATTGTGGGGAAGACTGTAATACCCCAATATTTTAAATGAGGACATATTGGATATTTAAAAATGAGCAGAGCAAGAAAGAAAGAAAGAAAGAAAAGAAAGAAAAGAAAAAAGAATGAGAAAGAAGTTGACGCAGTGCGTTGGAGCCATATTTATAACTGTTGAGAAATCTTAAGCACTAATTGAGTCTTACGGGTAATACCTGAACTTTTTCGTCTGGTAGATTTTAATTTTGTTTCCAATGATCGAAAGATTCTACAGAGTAATAGAAATTACACTAGTTCATTCACGCAATTGAGAATTTTCTTCCTAAAGAATCCATAGAACTTTATGAAATTGGGTTAATAAATCATATGAATATGTTGGAGTTGATAGATTAGTAATTACCCATCCCGTGGGCAAATATAGTTCGGTGAATTAAGAGACAAATATGAAACCTCGAGGGTTAGGTAGTCTAAATTAGCTATGAATTAGCCTAAACATAGAAATTAACATGAGACCGATATTATGTAATTATGGATTGATTGGAGGACGTTGTACGAATTGTCGAAGTGAAACATTTGGTATTTCGGCACGAGTACAGTGAGTAGTAATCTTACCGCAATTTGTGTTTTCATAACATGCATGGTTTATACATTACTTTGAAAATAAGTGTGTTACCGAATGTTTGAAATTTTCACGTGGGATAAGTCCTTTACTTGATATGGTACTGAACATGTTACTTGAGATGTTTACAATTATTTAAAATGTTCTCATTGTTACTAGACATGTTTTACTGTTATTGGAGATATGATTATTGTCATCGAAATTGGATTACATGATTTGATAAGAATTAAATGTCATGTACTATTTTGAAAATGATTTCACGTGAATATTTACTGTTTACAAAGAAAAGTATAAATGGGAGGAGAATTTGAAGGATCCCGTAGCTAATGGCGGGTTCGTTAGACTTGATGCACCTTGTATTTACCGATTACCGAATACAGTTATAGCCCTCACAAGTGGTAAGGTAGAACTAGAATACAATTACATTTTTCCCTCGAGTAGGGACCTACATTTATATTTGACTCCTTTTACGAAGGGGTCCACACAGTGAAACAGATTACATATCCTTCCTTGGAAACCTCCCAAACATAAAGATTTGCTATGAGAAAGTGTTTACTGAGTTTATATTACCAGTTTGTTAAATTGATTACTGTTACAGGAAACACATGAAAAGACTGATTATATTTACCGTTTTAGAAAGAGCATTCTCATAATATTTTCTGTTTGATATACTACCATGTGTTCTGACTTGTGCCCAATAAAAACGCTTGTGGTTAAGTGTTATTACTCACTGATATAGCGACCCACTTTTCGCTATTTGTTTTACAGAGACACTAGTTGACGCAAGCGAGAATTTCGTTAATTAGAGCGCACATGTTGATAGTTCTTGGTGAGTCTCATACTTGTTCGCGTGGGAGGAGATTTTATTTATTGTTATGGTCTTTTCTTTGAACTCTTAGAGTCGCTCTATATTCATCCTTTTAGTGCCGTGAGTATTCATTTGTTGATATGGACTAGTTACTAGTATTACACTTTCTTTCCGTATTTTTGGAGTTGGTTCTGTTTTTTGTGTGTGTGTTTAGGAGGTTGGTAATATTGCTGGAAACCCGTTCGTGGTTAGTTGATGAAGATTGTGACCGATTTAGGTGAATATTGGTTGGTTTTTACTTGTTTATGAGACAGGAAACTTTTTGGATAGCCCAAAAACAGGGAAAACTCTATCCGATTTTTTGTAAAATGCTGATAAGGCTTTCTTAGGAGCACTTTCTCCTAAGCGCCGGTCATGATCCTAAATTGGGGTGTGACAGAGTTGGTATCGTAGCTTAGGCTTTATGTCCCGAGTCATGGAGCAATGTTTAGTAGAGTCATTTTCATGGGTATGTAGGTGCCAATACTTATGATCTTGAGGCTACTGAACATCTAGGAATGTTTTCCCTTCTCATTCTTTGATCGTGTGTTGAGATAACTTGAGATTAACTTTGGAGTATTTCTTTCGCAGATGGCTAGGACACGCACACCCTCATCTGCTAGACGTGGTACTACCCGGGGTGGTGGTCAAGTTGGGGTTCATCAAACTAGAAGACATGATGCTCCTCAACCTAAAGCTGGGAACGTGGTTCAACACCAAGCTACTATGCCAGATCAAGTGCAAGAACAGGGGGTTCAGGACGCTCGATCACCAGTGCCAACTGTTGTACTTACCGTTGCCTTACCTGCAAACGCAGTGGCAAGGTTATTGAATGTGTTAGAGGAATTGGTGCCTACTCAGGATGGAACTTCAGCTCATCGGGCTACTTTACATAAACAAGCACCTGCACAGATTCAGACTTACCGGAATAAGGAAGTATCCCTACAAGTGTTCCTGAAATTGAAATCACCAAAATTCACAGGTTCTGATAATTCAGCAGATCCTCAAAGTTTCTTGGATGGGGCGCTCAAGGCATTACGTGCTCTAGGATGTTTTAGTGAGAGAGCCGTGGAGCTAGGAATTTAAAATATAATACAATAACTGTCCAAAATACAAATTGGACAGAAAAAAGAAAATACAATACTCTAAAGGAGACTGTGCTGGCTGCGGGTCGTCTTGAGAGATGCAACTCACCTAAGTCTCCGTATCTACCATGTCGCTGCGCCCAATGAGGCCACTAGACATACATGTGTCTGTGCAACAAAATGCACATATGAGTACGAAAAACAACGCGAAACTAGTAAGTATCCAGTCTAACCTCAAAGAAGTATTGACGAGAGGTCGACTTCGACACTTACTAGTGGTCCAATAAGGTAATACCAATAATGTGAAGAAAATCATGGATTTTATAAGGCGACCGCAAACTCAATAATCATGAAGCGGGTAAACATTTATTTTGTTAAAAGAAAATTTTAATACTTATTTCCATCTTTTTAAAAATTTATATCCCCGGCCAATTTGGCCACATCAATTGTCAATAATTCCAAAAACAATCAAGCAAGTCATGCGCAAATCATGTCGAGGTCGTACGGTCCGATCCAACATAATATTTAAAATGTGCACTGCTAGAGGGTCGAATGGAGCGAACCATAGATGCATCTATTTAATCTCCGAGGCGTTCGGCCCATTCCACAAAAGATAAACATATTCAAACAGTCCATCAAGAATTGGGACAATTATCCAAAGAAAAGGAATATTTCTCTTTTAAAAGTCAAGAAAATGATGTTTAGCCTTTTAAAAATGTATTTACCAAGTTCCATATGATTAAGACTTTTAAATTATCAATAAAATTACAAGTACGGCAAGTAAATAATGATTTTGGGTCATATACTACCCATACATAAGCATAATAGTAGCTACGCACGGATTCCCGTCACCTTGTGCGTACGTATCTCTCCACAAATAGAAGCACATATTTACTTATTTCACCTATGGGGTTAATTCCCTCATACAAGGTTAGAAAGAAGACTTACCTCGCTTCGAAGTTCTATATTCGGCTCCCAATCCCTTCCGACGACTCAAACGGATGTCCAACGCTCCAAGACTAGTCAATAATTGTGCAAACCCATAAATATATACTCAAATACTCATTATAATCCATTTTATAACAATTTCTAAACCAGATTGAATAGTCGCTAAAAATCACCCTCAGGCCCACGTGCCCAAATTCCAATTTTTTTTGAAGATAAACATTACCCATAACATCACGAACTCAAATATATAATTTATTCTCAATTCCATGCCCAAATTCGTGGTCAAAGTCTAAAAATACCAAGTTTTTAAGGTTTTCTACCAAAACCCCAAATTTCCACTAATTTTCCATGAATTTACATGTTAAAATCTATATATAATCCAAGTATTTAACTTGCAATAGGTGAGAATCACTTACCATGACATAGATGATGAAGATGGAGCTCCAAAATCTCCCTTAGGTCGTCTCCCATGGAGGAAATGAGAAGAAATGAGCCAAACCCATTTTTTGCAAACATATACACTGCCAGGCAACTCTTCTTCACGTTCACGGGCCTCCCATCGCATTCGCGAAGAACAAAAATTCTCGAAAATCCATTCCAGTCTCTTCTCAAACAACCTCTAGTATAATGGCCATAACCTTTTGCACAAAACTTCAAATGACAAATGATTTAATGTTATGAAAACTAGACTCCAAGATCCACAACTTTCATGTTTTGGTCATCTCCCAATTCCATATAGATTTCGAGATATAAGCCGCCAAAGTTAGCCCTGTGCAACACATATTTCTTCTTCATCTTCCCGGACAGCTTGTAGTGTACCAGTCATAACTCTTTGTACACAAATCCAAATTCTAAATGGTTTACCTTTCTGAAAACTATACACAAAGGGCTACAACTTTTATTTTTACATCATCTCACAATTCCTTATATATTGTGCGATATGAGCCTCCAAAGTCAAACATGCGCAACAGATACTTTCTTCTTCGCGAACGCAAGGATCTCTTCGTGAACGCGAAGAACAAAGTCCCTGAAGCCAAATCCTTCTTCGCGAACGCGAAGAACAAAACCAGATACCAGCATCAGCTATTGCAAAATAACCCAAAATGATCCGAAACTACCCTGAAACACACCCGAGGCCCCCGACGCCGTTCAATCACACAAACCTGTCCCAAAACATGACACAAACTTGCTCGAGGCCTTAAATCATATCAAACAACACCGAAATCATGAATCGCACCCCAATTCAAGCTTGATGAACTTTAGAACTCCAAACTTCTATATTTGATGCCAAAACCTATCAAATCACTTCCGATTGACCTCAAAGTTTGCAAAAGTCATTCGACATTACGGAGCTACTCCAACTTACGGAATCGGAATCCGACCCCGATATCAAAAAGTCTACTTCCAGTCCAACTTCTCAAAAACCTTCAAATTCCTAACTTTTGACAAACGACTCCGAGATGACCTACAAACCTCCAAATCCACATCTGGTCGCGCTCCCAATATTAGAATCACCATACTGAGCTATTCCGATACTCGGAATCCCAAATAGACATCGATAACATTGAAATGCACTTCAACCTAAATTTATGAATTTCTTCCAAAAATGCCAACTTCCACAAGAGACGCTGAATCGCTCTTCGGTCATCCAAAACCCGATCCGAACATACGGCCAAGTCCAAAATCATCATACGAACCTGCTGGAACCTTCAAATTCCGATTCCTAGGTCGTTTACTCAAAAATCCAATCTTAGTCAGTTCTTCCAACTTAAAGCTTCCGAAATGAGAATTCTCTTTCACAATCAACTCCAAAACTCCAGGAATTCAATTTCGACCATGCGTACAAGTCATAATACCTGAAGTGAAGCTGCTCATGGTCTCAAACCGCCGAAGAACGCGCTAGAGCTCAAAACAATCGGTCGGGTCGTTACACTCCTTACTTAGTGCCTACCAAAGAAGCTCGATCTTAGAGGTTTGTTGATGGAGTGGTTGGTCGTCTATACACTGCAGTAGCCCCAAAGATGAAGACTTTATCTTACTCTGATGCAGTCAACCTTGCTAGAGAGATTGAAAACAAGGGACGTGATGGGCGTGCAACTAGTGATATACGTAAGAAGGCAAAGACATGAGGGTCTTCCAGTAGCGGTTTTAGTGGAAATCGAATAGTAGGAAATCAGGGACAACAACAGGGTTCTCAAACAGGGACACACATGTCTTCACAGTCCATATACAGACCGCCTTACAGACAAGGTACTAGGGGACCATCATCATCTGGACATCGTAATTCTGGGAAGATATATGCCACTACTTCAGTCTTCCAGACCTGTGGTAGATCACATTCCAATGTCGTGTTCTTACTAGAGAGTGGTTTAGTGTGGCCAGTTGGGACATCACTTGAGAGATTTCCCTCAGCCTCCGAGAAATTTCAACTAGGCTTCTATTCAGTCAGTTGCGCCTACTCAGGCCTACATGTATAGGAAATAGAGGTCAAGGTGTTGGAGACCGTGCTACTGTGAATCGGGGACAAAAGAATACTGGTTGAGGTCAGGCGAGAGTTTTTGCATTTACTAGACAGGATGCTTAGGCCTCGAATGCTATGGTCACATGTATTCTTTTTGTCTGTTCATTTGATGCACTGGCATTTATTGATCCGGGATCTACTCACTCCTATGTGTCCTCGTACTTTGCTTTGAGGTTTAATAGACAACCTGAGCTATTTAATGATCCTTTTCTAGTTGCTACTCATGTTGGGGAGTCTCTATTAGCTGAATACATGTATCGTGCTTGTCAGATTCGGGTTGAGGGTAGAGATACTCTAGATGACCTTATTGTACTTGATATGATAGACTTTGACATATATATACATAGCTTCTTCTACTTTTCGGCTCATAAAACATCTACATATCTTTTGTTTCTAATATTCCTCTCGAATTAACTATTTTTTACTGTGAAATAATTATTCTGAGTAGTCTGATAAGGTGAAACCTAGTGGTATGTTTGGACCCTTTTCAGTTGCTTAAAGAATGCTTTAAATTATTGAAGAGGGTATATAAAAGGGGAAAAAGTCAGATTTGTTCCTCTACTTTCGTAAATTATCCACGTTCTACTATCCGTCCAAATATGTGGCACCGTTAAGAAAGTAAACAAATTTATCCCTAACCATAACAGAGTTCAACGTGCCAGTGGGCCCCTTCTTTTTAACTGCCAACTAGGCAAATTTTCAACCCAAAATAAAAATACCCATTTCTATTATCTCACCCGAACGAAAAAACCCATTTCGATTATCTCACCCGAACGAAGATCGTGATTCCCAAATTTTTAACCTACATTAAAAAGATCGTGATTCCCTCATATCTGTTACCACTGACGAAGACCTGAAAAACATGATCGAAGAATACGACTGGGTCTCAATGTGAAATTAATTGCTCAAGATGTTCAGCCGGTACCATATTCTCTTTTGGTTGAAACAACGTCGTCTTTTGGTCGACTAATTCCACGCACTTGCTCGCTAATTTGTCAACGATAAAGGTACACTTGAGGAGAATAATTAGAGGGTTGGGATTTAAAAATAATTTTCATAGTTAGGGGTTGGAGACAACAAAGTGGATTTGTAGCCGACATCAACTAATCTGACTGATCTACTTTCCAAAGCTGTATTTTTCGGTCATCCGGTGTGCTGGTAGTGGTTGGTGGGGATTATGGGAGTCGTGTTTCTTCAGATGATGAGATATCGAAATAGTGTTGGATATTGGAATATTGCTCAAACATAACTACGATAACAGTCTCTATAGTTGCAGCAGTCAAAGCCTTTTGTTGTTCCTTCTAATTTGCCTCCCCCAATTCAGTTTCAAGGTAAACAAATATAACTACAGAAACGGGTCAAATAATAGAAATAATTTTTTTTAATTTGGGTTGAAAATTTACCTAATTGGCAGTTAAAAAGAAGGGTCCCGTTTCCACGTTGGAACTGTGTTAGGGTTAGGGACAAATTTGTCTACTTTCTTAATGGTGGGTACGTATTTGGACGGCTAGTAGAACTAGGTACAAACGTGTATAATTTACAAAAATAGAGGGATAAAGACTTTTTTCCCCTATCAAAACCAATTTGATAGCTTAGGACTAAATTTAGTCTTTTATTTGTCTAT
The DNA here is from genome assembly GCA_005239495.1 of Nicotiana undulata. Lineage (NCBI taxonomy): Eukaryota > Viridiplantae > Streptophyta > Magnoliopsida > Solanales > Solanaceae > Nicotiana > Nicotiana undulata. Next base: position 8,906 of record ML272305.1, on the reverse strand, counting down.
GTGGCTCTATCACTTCAGCTCACAATTAAAGTTAACAAAGAACTTGCAATTTCACAGCAAATCAGTATTAAAAAAACAGTCGTTTCAAATTTTTTCCAGCTCGTTATTTTTCTACTTCAGCTTCTAATTTACAAATGGTCCAAACTCAGAAACAAAAAGTGGTTGAAGATGATAATTTAGTTGTTTTGGGTATTGATATAGCTGTGATGATACTGCTGCTGCTGTGGTAAGTTCTTGGTCATTTCTCGGTAATTACCACTTTTAATCCCACAAATATCGACAAAATCTGATTTTGGTATTTGTGATTTTTGGTTGAACACATATAACCTTCAATTAATCTATATGTGCACTTTTGATCCCTCCAATTGTGAATAATATTAAAGCATTCATATTAATTTTGTGTTATTTCTCCAGAGTAATATAATTCTAAAAATAGTCTAAATATCACATATTTCCTATGTAAAGGTACCAAAAATACAAATTACTGGGGGACCAAAGGTGCAATTATCCATTGTTTTGGGATAGGGGTGGGGGTGAAAAGAAAGTCTGGAAATTTTACCATTTACTTTATGTTATTATCTTGTTCTGTTAAATTAATGGCTAATACATGGTAATTTATTGGACAATTATTCTCTTATTTGTATTATGCATTATTTTAGTCCAGATTATTGGTTGCTGGCGTGCAACACTTCTCTTCGTTGTCTTATTTATATGTATACATATAACAAAAGGCTTAAAGAATTCTCTATAAGTATCTGACGCTTTTGTTGAAGTGTGGGAAAATCTTGCGATGCATTATACATAAAAGGCAAATCAATAGCAAAGAAGTGCTATGTATACTGAAATTAAAGATTTTTAGCATCATTCGGTAGGGAATTGTGCCAAATGCTAATGTTACATCTACTTGAAATGTTGGGGGGGGGGGGGCACAAAAAGTAAATAAAAAATATTCCAATATGTATTGGTTGATAATATAGCTGAATAGTTCGGCGAATGTGCCAAATGCCAATGTTATCTAGGATCACATGTTTATTAGAACTGTCATGGTATCGCATAAGACGTCACAGACATTGTAGTATCGCTAATTCTTGGAAGATAACTTTTTTGAATCCGAAAGGGTGATGAATGCTTAAGCAATGATGTTCTGCAGGTAGTTGGTGTTTCTAGGTGATGCAACCAGGCTAACCCTGGGCTTCAGACATTACTACTGTAATACAAGCATAATTTGATCTGCACACTTTCTTTTGGTTGGAGGGTGATCTACAAATCAACACATAAAATATTAGTTGGAGAGTGCTAGAGGTTGATGCATTCCTATGCGTTGCATAGTAGTCAAGATAATATCTGGAGTGACACCAAGTAGCTTCCTTTATATTCTTATACCGTATAACTTAATATTTGTTCACACCACTATTCTTTCTTCATATCAATTGCTCATAGAAACGCTCAGTGCTCTAAAGAATTTTAACTACAAGAAGTTATGCAAATATTATTTTCTTGTGTTTAAAAGGACTTAAGAACTGATGGAAAAATTGTATTCTATATTGAATAACAAGTTGAGTATATATACAAGTTTACCTAAGACTACTCCTTGTATTAGGAGACTTATTCAACGTAAAGGCTATCAAAATGAACTAACTGATAGATACTCTAAATGGGAGGATAACTTTAGATTTACTTGTGTACCTAAAAGGATAAACATAAAAGATAAAGACTACTTCTAGTAGATGAGAATTGGTAACAATCTGGTAAGAGGAACTGGTGTTCCAATACGCCCCCCTCAAGTTAGGCTATGTGGCACTAAGCCTAACTTGCTGGCTGGGCAAGGGCTTTGATGAGCGTATGTTGGTCAGCAGAGTGAACTTGAACAACTTGAACCAGCTTTTCTTTAACACGGTTGCACACAAAATGAAATCCAACTCAACATGTTTCATGCGACTATGAAGGATTAGATTCTTGCTTAGGTAAGTGACACCAATGTTGTCATAGTAAATTGTAGGGATATCTCTGACAGGAAGCTGCATCTCAAGCAATAAGTTTCTAACCCACAGAAGTTTAGCAAAAGCATTGGCAACAACCCTATGTTCGGCTTCAATTGATGAGCGAGCTACGGTCTTCTGCTTTTTCAAGGACTTGCTGATAGAGTTTTGGCCAAGAAACAAAATATAACCATATGTTGAGGATTTGTCAGTGAGATCTCCAGCCCAGTCGGCATCAGAATACATGTGCAAATTAAAGTCAAACTTCGGGGACACGCGCATACCTGAGAACACGTTTCACAGCCTTCCAATGAAGATCATATGGTGATTGCATAAACTGGGACAGTTTATTGACTGCAAAGGCAATGTCCAGCCTCGTAAAAGATAAATATTGAAGTCTGCCTAGGACTCGACGATAGCATGTTGCATCTGTTAACTGAGCCCCATCATTGAGTTTGAGTAACTCGGAGACACTTATTAGTGTTTTTGCACTCTTGCAGTCAGACATCAATTCATCACTTAGGATCTTATTGACATAATTGGCTTGGAATAGAATAATTTTATCAGAACTTCGAATCACCTCAACACCAAGAAAATAATGAAGATTACCCAAGTATTTAATTGAAAAGCGAGAGGCAAGTTATAACCTCATTCACAGTGATAGGATTGCTACTGGTAACGATGATGTCATCAAGATACACCAAAACAAACACGAGTCCAGCATGGTTGTGCCTAATGAATAAGAGTTATCAGATTCAGTCTTCACAAATCCCATTGAGGAAAGATGGCCTTTAAGTGCATTGTACCAAGCCCGAGGAGCTTGCTTCAGGACATAAATGGCCTTGCACAACTTACAAATATCGGTCAGATAATTATCACAAGTAAAGCCCGGATGTTGCGTCATGTAAACCTCCTCTTCAAGGTCGCCTTGAAGGAATGCACTGTTAACGTCGAGTTGACGGAGAGGCCAGTGAAATCGTAGGGCAACAACAAGAATGATTCGCATAGTGGTGGATTTACCAGCAGATTGAAAATCGGGTGAAAGTTAACACCTGGCCTCTGAGTGAATCCTTTTGCAACCAATCTCACTTTATAGCGATCAACTGAACCATACGCCTTCCTTTTAATCCTGAAAATCCACTTGCAAGAAACAACATTTTTAGATGGATCATTCGGAACTAATTCCCAGGTACTGTTATTCAGTAAGGCATCAAATTTATGTTTTATTGCTGCTTTCCGCTCGGGATATTTCTGGGCTTGTTTGAAGGTATGAGGTGTGATGATGGGATTGAGGTGAGAAAGGTATTCAAAAATTTGTTTTGACTTATGAATATTATTTTGGGATCGGGTGATAATGCGATTTGGGGGTGTGGGGCAGGGAGATAGAGATGGGTTAGCAAGTTGTTCTGAAAGTGGCGTGATGGTAGATGCTTGAAGAAGCAGATTTGCTGGTGAATTTTGGTTGGCAGAGCGGCGTCGATAGACTAGGATAGGGGGCGACGGACTTGGGAATGTATTGGGCACTTTTAAAGTGAACTTGTAGGAGGAGAAGAAGAAGGTACATGGGAAGGTGGGGCTGAGCATCGGGAATCTTGGGGGGATAATAAATTGGAGAGAGACGGAGACTTACTTGAGGCAGAAGTCTGTGACAGGCCTGATTCCACTGATGCCACTGGTGTGTCGTCGGAAAATATGGAGGGATGAGTTTGTGGTGTAAGAGATGGATGGGAGGGGAACTCTATTGAAGAAGGGGAATTAGACTCTATTACCGTTGTTTGTGGGTATTAAAATAGGATGGGGCAATTCTGAAATTATGGAAAGTGTTAAGGGTGGATTTAAAAGTCTCTTTATGTACAAATTTATGCCATTCCATATGATATGATTTTAGTGCAATATTAGAGAATAAACTTTTAAAGGGAAAAATATTCTAAAAAAACTGCATATCACGAGATAGATAAATTTTGGCAGAAACTGGATCAAAGCACTAATGACAGTGATGACTTAGAAAAACCTAGATAGACACATGGTGTGGACTTTGGTTCAAGTTTATTTTTCGAATAAGGTTTTAGCCATGGATAACATAAACACCCAAAAATTTTAAGTGAGTCATAGTTGGGTATTTCACCAAATAATTTTTGAAATGGAGACATATTATTTGAAAGTGATGTTGGAAGGCGATTAACCAGATAAACAGCATGATGGCATGCAAATGACCAAACAATTTGTGGAAGTGAAGCCTCGTGAAGTAGTGTTCTTGCAGTTTCGATGATATGTCGATGTCGTCGCTCTACAAGAGCAACTCTTTGAGGCGTATATGGTGGGGTAGAGAGATGTTCGATACCATGAAGAGAGTGATATGAATCAAGACTTTTATATTCTCCTCCACCGTCAGTGTAAAGTGATAAAATCTTGGTATCGAAATGTTTTTCTACCAAAAGGTGAAATTTTTCAAAAAGCTCTTTGACCTCACTTTTATATTTTAGGGTGTACAACCAGGTATATCTCGTGAATTGATAAACAAACAAGCAGTAATACAATTTTTTGTCAAGAGATAAAACAGGGGAGGGTCCTCATAAATCACTAAAAACAACTTGAAGAGGTTTGGAGCTATTTAGAGTCAAAGTGTGAAACGGATGCCGATGGGCTTTATTAGACGAACATGAATTACAAAAAAATAATTTGCCTCGCTCAGAGAAAGGAAGCGAAAATTTATTAATGTACGTAAGAACTCTAGAGTGTGGATGACTCAGTCTTTGATGCCAAGTTGTCATGGAATCTGCAGTAGAGGACATGTGAACTTGTGGAGTTGAATTGGGCTATTCATACAGTCTATTTTTATTCCGGCCGCACACTAGTGGTACCCGCGTTTTCAGATCCTTCACAAGAAAACGAAAAGGAAAGAATTCAACAGAGGTTAGATTGTCTTGACAAAATTTAGAAACAGAGATGAGGTTACATTTAATAGATGCGGCACTTAAAGTTTGAGTAAGCTTTAAAACATTATTTGATGTCTTTAACCGAATGGAACCAGTATGAGGTATGAGAATTTTGTTACCGTCACCCATAGAGACATCTTCATTTCCATGATATTCTTGAAAATTATGATGCGGTGGTAATGTGGTGAGTGGCACCAAAATCTATAATCCATGGATTGGCTGTAGTGGTGAAGCCAGATATGTAGTTGGCTTTGGCCTCAAAATGATTGTGAGACTTGGATCGGTAGACGTTCGCGATGTGGCCAATCTTGTTGCATAGCTGACATCGAATAACATTGGTGTTAGTATTATTCGGGGGCTGCCATTGCGGTGGAGCATTGGAGTGCATATTCTGTCGCCATTGTTGATTGTTGTTGTTCTGGTGACGATTGTTGTTATTGCTGTTATGTTTGTTGCGAGTGGAAACTGCAACAGTGATCAGATTGGAATTTGTTTTTTACTCTTCATGGCGAACGAAGAGTTCCTGATCAAGAAACTTTTCATACAGTTCTTCATAGGTGACAGTGGCGTCACGCGAGCGAATAGCAGCAGAGATCTCACGAAACTCAGGACCAAGACCGTTAAGGATTTTACAATGAGCTCGGAGTTTGACACAGGGGCAACAACAGTGGCTAGTTCATCTGAAAGAGACCGAATAGCTTGAAGATATTAGGTAATGGAGTGAGAGTCTTTGGTGATCCGGGCAAGTTGATCACGCAGGCTAAATATTCGGGTTTGGGACCTATTTGCATAAGCAGTGTGCAAGGCATCCCAATCCGTCTTAGATGAGTCTACCGCAGCAACCGTGGAGACAATGGTGGGGTCAACAGAATCCATAAGGGCATTTTGAATGAGCTGGTCTTGACTGAACCAAGGTGCGTAGGCCGAGTTGGGAGATATGTTTGTGCCAAAGGTGATAGTACGGTTAGGAGTCGGGCTAGATCCATCAAGGTGACCATAAAGGTTATGGCCGTGCATAAGCATGGAAAACTGAGCTTTCCAAGTGGCGAAATTGTGGCTGCCACTAAGTTTGATAGGTAATTGGGAGGCGGGATTGAATTGAACTATGGTATTGATGCTAACAGTGTTGTCGCATTAACAACTCTGAGATTGTTTCCATTGTTTGCCATTGAAAAAGGAATTTTGTGTAGAGAAATTTTTTTATCGTACTCGTTAGAGCTATATAGGCTCAGATACCATAAAAGGACTTAAGAACTTATGGAAAAACTGTATTCTGTATTGAATAGCAAGCTGAGTATATATACAAGTTTACCTAAGACTACTCCTTGTATTAGGAGACTTATAATAAACTAACTGATAGATACTCTCAATGAGAGTTTAACTTTAGATCTACTTGTGTAACTAAAAGGATAAACATAAACGATAAAGGCTACTTCTAGTAGATGAGAATTGGTAACAATCTGGTAAGAGGAACTGGTGTTTCAATAGTGTTTGCCACATTACACGATCTTTTTCTAATCTCGAGGTTCTGTATTTCATCAAGGCAAAACTGCTTGCTCGATATGAAGGAGTTGCTCCTAAAGTGGTAGAGGAAGCACATGCACTGGTGATTGATCGGGTATATGCTGTCAACCCTGAAGTACTTTTTTCAAGAACTTGTAAACGGTTGATTAGAACGAATCAACTGATTGATGGTCTATATATTCAGTGGCGAAGTCATATGGTCACAACGGTGGTCAACTGATCATCCTTTGTCGAAAAATTGCACTGTGTATATAGATAAAACTAGTCGCATCCGATTATACACTTAATAGCAACTTCAATGACAGGTGTAGGTACACACGGGAAATACTTACCGACATTCGATGTTTACACCAAACTATATTAATTTACTATGGTTAAATAATTTAATAAGGTGAAAATATGCATGTATTGATGATGATTTAGCGAGAAAAGTTTATGTAAACCGACATGCCATGCATCTGTTGGTTTGATGTAAACATCAAGTGTGGATAAATTTTTATTAGTACCATGTAAATATATGTGTGTTTTCTTGTATGTAATCCTGTGTTTGACTTAAAAAGATGTTACTTTTGTATATTTTGTAATATGAAATTGCATTAGTTGGCTTAGTAATATTCTTATTGGTAACAAGTTAAATTAGTATTATTATTTTACTTTTGATGAAATGAATTGTTGAAACTCACTTGATAAAAATGTGAAACAGAGAAAAGTGAAAAAGACATGTATGATTAACTCCCATTGCTACTCATTTAAAAGGATTAGCTTGTGGATACGTGCATCGTATGTGTATCCATATCGTTCAATACAAACATGATAAAAGTTAAAATATGTATAAAATAGATTTTGTGGAAAAAAATACAAGCTCAAACATCAAGCCTCTTCAATCTCCCAAGAATGATAAAAAATTTCTTCGTAAATCTTTTTTTTGGTTTTTCATCCAGTGTTCGGTATCCATATTGGGGCCCGACAAAATCCGAATTCGCGCCGGGAAGTCCCACATTGGGGTAAAGCGCTCCCTAACAAAGGCGATTTCATACTCAGGGACTCGAATCCGATACCTGTGATGACCCAAAAGGTCATTTTATGTAATTTAAGCTATATTTGTGTTCTGAGGCTCCGAGAGACTCCGTTAGTCTCAACTCGTTATGCGTGCGCAGCCCAGGCGTGTAGCCGGGAAGCTATTATGTGAAAATTTGATGAAAATGAGTTTGATGATTAATAAATGAACATAGTTGACTTTGGTCAACATTTCTGGTAAACAGACCCGGACCCGTGATTCGACAGTCCCGGAGGGTCCGTAGGATAATATGGGACTTGGGCATATGCTCGGAATCGAATTCCGAGGTCCCAAGCCCGAGAAATGAATTTTTAAAAGAAATTGTTTCTGAAAATAATAAAGGAATAAGAAAATAAATAATTATGCGAAAAACCGTGTTACCGGGTCCGTATTACGGTTCCGGAGCCCGAAACAGGTTTATTATATATTAATTATCTTATTTGTAAAATTTGGTGTAAAACGGGCATGAATTGAGTGGTTTCGGATCAAAATGAGGTTTTGAGGGTTTTAAAGAATTTGAAATGCGACTTGGAAAGTGATGTTATGTTCCCGAGGTCCGAATGAGATTCCGAGACCGGGAATAGTTTCGCGGTGTCATTTATAACTTATCTGTAAAGTTTGAAGTCGTTCCGAGCAGTTTAGGCCGGTTCGGCGTATTGAAGTGAATTCTAGAATCTTAAAGTTCTTAAGTTTGATTAATTGGATTTAGAGGTTTAATTCCGTGGTTTTGATGATATTTTTATGATATAAAAGCTTGAATGAGTCCGTAGGATGTATTGGGAGACGTGTGTGTTTTTGGTTTTGGGCCCCGAGGGCTCGGGTGAGTTTTGGGTGACTAACGGGATGAGTTTAAGGTAAAAAATCTGGTGTTTTGCTGGTGTTTCTGGTGTCTGGTTTCGTTCAGTGCGATCGCGTAGGTCCTCCTGCGATCGCACAGTGTTAGGTGGGTAGGGGGTCTCAGATTCTCTAAGCGATCGCAACATATGCTCCGCGATCGCAGTAATGTGATTCTAGAAGCGCTGCGATCGCACTCTACCCTTCGCGATCGCAGTAGCTTAGCCCAACGTACCCTGCGATCGCATGACTCCTTCTGCGATCGCGTTTCACCAACCACGTCCAACTACGCGATCGCATTCCTATCTCCGCGATCGCATAGGGTAATTTTGCCCAGTGATTTTTATTAAGTCCAAAACAGAACCTTATACGGGATTTTGTCATTCTTCACCCCTTTCTTCTTCCTCAAACCTCCATAACCGAGAATCAAGCTCCCCAACCTCCATAACTCCATAGGTAAGTGTTCTTGATCTCGTTTCCACTTAATGTATTCAATTAATCACTAAATTCTACGCCTAAAAACATGGAAACTAAGGTAGAAATTGAGGGAAATGGGTAGAACCTAGGTTTTTGGAT
>ML272304.1:0-14265 GCA_005239495.1 Nicotiana undulata | reverse complement strand
ACCACTCGGGGACTTATTCGGGCATTATTTTAAGCAAGAAATTTTACGGGTCTTTACAAAATTATAGAATAACAGAATAATACTTAAAATCAGAAAGAGAATCGCTCTTTTTAAGAAAGGTGTTAAGAAACCCTAGCTTGAAGATGAAGAGTCATTTTTAACGAAAACTCGGATAATCTTTGGGGAAAACAACGAAATAGCTTGAAATATACACAGATCTATCATAGAACTAAAAGAATCGGGGGTTTTAAGCATTTAGGGTTTCAAAGAAAACCTAGAAATCTAAGAAAAACCTCAAATGTTGCTGGTTTAAGCCCAAAAAGTCACAGGCCTTGCTTGAACAGCCGGAGATGACCAGAGATGGCCGGAGGAAGACGAGCACATGTCCAAGGGGTAGGAGGATTAACCCAGGTCTCTTGAAGACCTTAGAGAAGGCAAACACCGGCGTGAGGGAACCATAGGAGGCAGGAGGATGGTGAGAGCTTCATGGTCTCCGGCGAAGAGACGACCGGAGAAGGCAAAGAGGTTCATCGGAGCCCAAAGAGACAGGAAGTCTCTAGAAGAGACTTAGAGAGATAGAGAGAGAGTAGAGAGATGAGGGACCGGTGAGAATGAGAGGGGTCGGGGGGGTTAGTTAAGGTAACAGTGATGTGGGCCTTTGATTTAGTTTGATCAACGACTCAGATTCGTTCGGGGTTGGGCCGGGTAGGAAATTGGTTTGGGCTGGGTAGGTAATTGGGTTAAAGGGTCCGGGTAAATTGGGTTTAAATCAAAATTAAAAGTGGCTAGATTTTAAATACCCATAAAAAAATAGGTAAATAATTAATAACATAGCTAATAATTATATATAAATGAAACTAATGCTAGGTAAACAAAATTTAAGGTAATTAACTAATATTAATATATAAAAATGACTAATTATAGAATTAAAAATAGCATAAATGCATAATTAGGCCATACTTGCAAAATTTATGTAATTATAGCTAAATAGTGCCCAATTGGTTAATTTGTGAAATAATTAAATCCTAATAGGATTAAAAATGATATATTGAGCTGCGAAGCATTTTTACATTATTTATAATACAATTTATGAATAGTTATTGAATATAAAATACTAAATAAATAGTAAAATAAATTGATAAAAATATGAAAAATTACGGAAAAATACCATTCCTTATGAAAAGTGATTTTGAAGGTAATATGAAAGTGTGAAAATAATTTTGAGGAAAAATTGGGTATCAACACACATTAACAGACGTAACTAGAGACTCACGGGGCATATCCAGGAAATGTGCAAACTAAGACAAGACATATGAATATGTAGAACCAGGGTCAAATAGGGGTAAAGCATCTCGGTGACAAACTGATATAATACATGTGATCACTCCATCGGAGGCCATAGCATCTGGCCTAACTGGAAGTGCATAGATACGGGCCTGACCTCCACCAGCTCGACTTCCCCCTCTAGGGCGGCCTCTAGCTGACTGACTCCCACCCCTAGCTGCCTAGGTGGGTGGTGAAGTAACTGGAGGTGAATTCGAAGCCTGGCTCCTCAACTGAGATGGACCTACAAGAAGATGAGGACACTGCCTCCTCATATGCCCAAACTCTCTGCACTCATAACAACTCCCTGGTGCAGGAGACGGGTACTGAAGGGAACCCCTGGAACCAGAATAACCGCCCGAAGAACCATGCAGAAAAGAACCATGGAATGATGATGCTCTAGAGGAACTCTTAGCTGGAGGGGCACTAAATGAAGAACAACCCGGATGAGAGCTGTGGGGACACTGCCCTGATGAGGCGCCACTATAAGCTGGGTAGACTGGATGAGGACTGCCCCCTACAAGGAGTACCACTGAAACTGCCAGATCCACGAGGCCTCTTGGACTACCTCTCCTCTCGCTCCTGATGGCGAACCGACTCAATATCTCGAGCAATGTCAACAACCTGCTCGAAGGTAGCACCTGATACTCTCTCCCTAGTCATCATAATACGGAGGTTGTAAGTGAGGGCATCCACGAACCTCCTGATCCTCTCCCTATCAGTTGGGACTAACTTAGTAGCATGATGAGCCAACTTAGAAAACTGCATCTCATATTGTGTCATTGATAGCTCTCCTTGATGCAGCTGCTCAAACTGCCTATGCTACTCCTCACGGTGAGACTAGGGAACATACTTCTCCAAGAAGATAGTGGTGAACTGCTGCCAGGTGAGGGGTGCTGAACCAACAGGCCTAAGCCTCTCAAAATACTCCCACCAAGTGAAAGAAGCAGCAGAAAACTGAAATGTAGCAAATGAGACGCCACTGCTCTCTAGAATCCCAGCAGTACGAAGTATCCTCTAACACTTATCTAGAAAACCCTGGGCATCCTCTCCCTCTGCGCCGCTGAAAGTCGGAGGCTAAAGTCGACTAAACCTCTCCAGCCTGCGCTGCTCATCCTCTAGCATAGCTGGGACCACATAGTCCTGAACTGGAGCAACCGGTTGGCCTGGAACTGCCCCCGGTGTCTGAAGGCCCTGTACAACCTGCTTAGGTGCCCGGGCAGCTTGAGTCTGACTGCCTTCCCCGGCCAGATATGTAGCGGCAGTAGTAGATATAGCAACCGCCTGAGCAAGGCTGGTACATACAGTCAAGATCTGAGCAAGGGTCTCTTGAAGACCCGAAATAACAATAGGCACTGCCGGTGCCTGAGCCTGTCCCGCTGGAATATCCACGGCGGGAACTTGATCCTGAATAGTAGGGGGATCAACTGGTACCGCCCCGGCTACTGCGCGCGCTGGTCCCCTACCTCTACCACGGCCTCGAACTCTTGCTGGTCTAGCTGGTGTCTGGTCACCCTGATCAGTAGCGCGTGTCCTCACCATCTGTTAGAGAATGGAACAACAGAAATTTAGATTTCCAGAATCAATAGAATGGAAAAATAGAATTAAAAAAAAAGAGATGTTTCCTAAGAGTTTTGTAGCCTCTCAAAGATAAGTACAGATGTCTCTGTACCGATCCGTAAGGCTGTACTAAACCTGCTCATGACTGTTGAGTCCTATGTAATTTAGTGCTTTGATACCAACTTGTCACGACCCAAAATTAACAAGGGTCGTGATGGCGCCTATCGTAACTAGGCTATCCCTCTAACATAATGAAATCAACATATTTCCTTTTATAATAAATATATCCTTATATTCCGATAAAGATTCCCTTTTTAAGAAAAGTTCAACAAGAAAATAATAACCCAAACGATCGAAAATCTAATAGCGACCCAGACCTCTAGATTCGACAATCATGAGCATCTAGGACGATAAATACAATGTATAAATAAGTGACTTTGTTACTACAAAAGTCTTAAGTATGAAAGACAAAACTATGAACTGGGGAAAGGAAAGGAGGTGAGCTGGGGACGCTGAGCAGCTACCTCGATCCTCGAACAAACTCCAAGCTCGTCAGAAAATCAACTAGCGAGATGGTCTAGTACCTAGATCTGCACACATAGGTGCAGGGAGTAACGTGAGTATGCCAACTCAGTAAGTAACCAAAGTAACTAAAAACTTGAGTGTAGTGACGAGCATTTATAAATCATGAATTCCTAAAACAGTAATTCAACTTTTATTAGAAGTCTCAGTATAAAGAAGAGAGGGAAAAACAGTAAAATTCACAATGTAAAAGCCATTCAGGCACAGTATCTCTCATAACAAGGTATCTCAGTCACTCGTGACTCCACTATCAGTATTTCCTGCTCACACTAAGCACTCTCACCCAACAAGTACCAAATATTCACTCAACTACTGCGGCGTGCAGCCCGATCCACCTAAAATACGTTGCGGCATGCAGCCTGATCCATATAACATATGCTGCGCCGTGCAGCCCGATCCAATATATATAGTCGACTGTGCTCACTGGGGGTGTACAGACTCCGGAAAGGCTCCTGTAGCCCAAGCATTATGTTGCTGCGGCGTGCAGCCCGATCCAATATACATAAGTGGCAGCGCGTATCCCGATCCATATAATATGTGCTGCGGCATGCAGCTCGATCCATAAATATTCTAGCAATCTCGGCTCTCGGCCTCACTCAATCATCCTCTCAAGCCACTCGGGCAACTCATCTCAACAACACGCGATTCAGCCCAAAATACCTCACATAATTATAAACTATCTAAAAATAGTGAAATTGCAACAGTAATAACATGACTGAGTTCATAGAATTTCTAGCAAAACTAGTGTTAGAATAGTGTAAAAATACCCCTGAGGGTCTAAACAGATCGGCACAAGGCCCCAAACATGGATTACAGCCCATAAATAAGTATAAGTCTCTAAAATATAGGATATCTCATGATTTCAAAGAAATTATGCGGCTTAATAGTTGCTACGGACAGACCAAGTCACAATCCTTGTCGGTGCACCCCCACACGCTCGTCACCTAGCATGTGTGTCACCGCATTTACCAAAACGATACAAGATACCGGGGTTTTGTACCCTGAGGTCTAGAGTTACAATCGTTACATACATCAAAACAGTTTGAAAACTACTCTGCGATGCTCTTGCCCCTCGAATCGGTTCCCAAAAGCTCCGAGTCTATCAAAATCAGGTGAATAACATCAAAATATGCTAGTGAGACGAATCCCAATCGAAAACTATAAAAATTAGGCACAATTCCCGAAATTGGCCAAACCCGGCTCCCTGGCCCACGTGTCGAAATACGATAAAAACTAGAATCCCCATTCCCTCGTGAGTCTACCCATATCAAATTTACAAAAATCCGACCTCAAATACCCATTTAAATCATCAAAAGAAATTCACAAATCTGCCTCCCATTTTTCTCAATTTCCATTTTGATTCCTCCAATTACATGATAAAAATTAAGACTAATTCATGAAATTATACCAAAAGTGATTGAAGAACACTTACCCCAAGAATCCCACTGAAAATCTTTTCCAAATCCTCCTTCTCCCGAGCTCTCTAATGGTATTTTGAGTTATGGCCTAAAACCCTCGTTTTTGAAACTTAAACTTTCTGCCAAGCTATTTACTCATCGCGAATGCATCCCCTTGACCGCGTTCGCATAGAACAATCCCAGCTAGCCCCTAAATTTCCTCTACGCAAATGCCTCCAAAGCAATGCGAACGCGAAGCACTGCTTTCCCAGACCTACGCGAATGCACCGCATGCCCCACGAACGGATAGACCAATGGGCCTGGGTCCTCAACTGCCTATTACACTACGTGAACGCACTCCTCCACCCGTGTTCGCGATGACCACTCAACTCAACCCACCGCGTTCGCACCTCCAGGCTCGCGAATTCATAGAAGAAAATAATCAGCTCTCCAAATTCCCCTATGCGAACGCGATACCCCATCCGCGAATGCGTAGGGTAAAATATTCTGCAGCAAAAACACACCAGAACAACTATGCTCAAACGCCAAAAATCACCGCGTTAGCCACTCGAAACTCACCCGAGGCCCCCGGGATCTCAACCAAATGTACCAACACAACCCATAACCTCATTTGAACTTACACGAGCCCTCGAAACACAAAAAACAATGCAAAAACACCAAAAACACATCAAATTGAAGCCTACAAACTTTGAAATTTCTAAATTTCACCAAGGATGCCGAAACTATCCAAAACAAATCCGATTGACTTGAAAATTTGCACACATATCAAAATGACATTAAAAACCTGCTCTATCTTCCGGAATTGCATTCTGACCCCGATAGCCTATTTTCCACTGCCGACCAGAAATTGCCAAAAACCAACTTTTGCTAATTCAAGCCTAATTCTACACCGGACATCAAAACCTCATTCTGAACACACTCCAAAATCCAAAATCACCTAACGAAGCTATTCGAGCCATAAAATCCGCATTCCGTGGTCGTTTACCAATAAGTCAACTCCTAGTTGACTTTTCCAACTATAAGGCTAATTTAAGAGACTAAGTGTCTCATTTCTCACTACGATCATACCGAACCCGAACCAACCAACCCAACACATCATAAATAGTCCAAACAATGCATGACAAGGCAGAAACAGGAATAACTATGCAAATTCTACGGAACGACCGACCGGGTCGTTACATTTTCAATATATGTGTCTGCAAAATAAATCATTTAAATAAAAATGGGGTATAACGATGAAATATGTTGCAAAATGAATCTTATATATCAAAAGAGTGATTCGACAATTGAAACCATACGTTGAAAAAATTTCAAAAGTTACAAAATCTACTGGTACTCGCTCTATGATGTCACATTTGCCACATTTTACTTCAAAAATGCGAATTTTTTAGTCCCCCTTCAGAAGTCACATTTGCGAACTCCCCTTAGCAAATGCGAAAGCAGCACTGCCGCTCCTATGTCGCATTTGCGACCTACTACTTTGCAAAAGTGAGGATCCCTAGATCGCAATTGCGAGTAATTCTTCGCAATTGCAAAGTCCTACAGAACAGTCAGAGTTCGCAAATACGAACTCCCCTTCGCAAATGCGAACCCGTCGTCCCCAACCCTAGAACATACCCTAAATTTTAAAATTTCTTCCATGAAAATCACTTCTAAACACCCCCAAATAGTCTTTACACACTATATCATGCAATGAACCTGTCACGACCCAAAATCCATAAGGTCGTGATGGCGCCGGACACCACTGTCATTCAAGACAATCATTAAATGGTTAAGTTAAATGTCCTATTTTAGCATTTTTGAAATTTTTACCTTTCACTTTATTACATAATAACTGAATAAAATTCGCTAAGTAAATACCATAGTCTAATATTCCATTTTAATAAAATACATCCCAAACACATCCCAGAACCCGGAGTCACAAGTGCATGAGCAAATTCTAAGAATTTTACAAATACTACATAGCATGTCCGAAATACAAATTGGACAAGTAATTTAAAATGAAAATAAGTACAATATGAGGGAGACTTTGTCGGCTGCGGCGCGTCTCTGGATAGTGCAGCTCGTCTAAGTCTCAAAGTCAGCCACATCGTTGTGTCGAGCAGGACCACTAGCTATGAATGTACTTGTGCAATAAAAATGCACAGCAAGTGTAGCATGAGTACGAAAACAATGTGTACTCAGTAAGTATCCCGCCTAACCTGAGAAAAGTATTGATGAGAGGTCGATTTTGACACTTGCTAAAGGTCAATACAACATAATTGATGAAGGATATCAACATGGTTATTAACATCGAATGACAAATAATGACAATAAAGATCAATTGTTTCCATAAATTTATAAATTCTCCGGTGTCCGTCATTTCGTTTAGCAATTTACGTCCATAAGAGAATTTATTAGTTCAAGTCACAGATGGTATATAATATGTATATATCATGCATAGGAAATGCCGAGGGTCAAACGGCCCGAACAACCAATAATAAAATGTGCACTGCCGAGGGGTCGAACGGCTAGAACCATAGATGCATCTATTCCATTGTGGCGTACGACCCGCTCCCATGAGAGTAGTGGAAAGAATAACTTCGCTCGCGGATATATATTGTGAAGCGGTCACATATAAATAAAAGAGTTACCCCGCTCGCGAATCATACCTGCGACTCGGGAACCCATATAGATACACACATTCCAGTAATACATCAGGAAATATTTTGCGAAGGAAAGGATAAATTCTCTTTTTAGATGATTAGGATAATGAAGTTTAACCTACGTAAATATTCATTTACTAATTCAATGATACTAGACAGTCTTGTTTTACCAACAAAGTTTCAAGTACAGCAAATAAAGCATGCTAGTAGGTCCTAGGCTATCCGTACATAAGCATAATAGTAGCTACGCGTGGACTCCCATCACCTCGTGCGTACGTAGACCCCACAAATAGTAGCACATATATAGTTAGTTCACCTATGGGGACAATTCCACCTCACAAAGTTAGAAAGGAGACTTACCTCGCTCCGAAATTCCATAACCGGCTTCCAAGCCCTTCCGACGACTCCAATTGATGCACACCTCCCCAAATCTATTCAAATAACGGTCAAACCAATAAAAATTCACTCTAATACTTGTAACAATTCAAATTATATAAGTTCCCAACTCCGCTCGAAAAGTTGACCAAAATTCCCTCGGACCCACGTGCCCAGATTTCGAAATTTCTCAAAGATAAACTCTACCTATAGTCTTACTAGCTCAAATATACAATTTACTCTAATTTTCATGCTCAAATTCGTGGTAAAAATCCAAAATACCAACTTCTATGTTTTCTTCCACATCCCATAATTTTCACAATTTGCTACACTTAAATCTGAACATAAACCAACTATTTAACTTGAAATGAGTTTGAATAACTTACCTTATGATCCCTGAAGAAATTCTCCCCTTGAAGCTCTCGAAAATCGCAAATACCAAGAGAAAATAGGAGAACAAATGGCAAATCCCAGCCTTTAAAACAATCTGCCCAGGCCCAAATTCCGCACTTGCGGTCTCCCTCTCGCACATGCGCACCCGCATGTGCGCCCGATATCCCGCATTTGCGCCTCCTGTTAAATCCCATATTTTTGTACGTGAGAGTACGCTATAACTCAATTGATGTAAGCTCAGAAATGTGATTATATTTGGAAGCATATAAAGTAATTTAATCATGTAAAATTGGAGGTTACAAATATTTAAGATCATGAATAACGAGTACCAAGAGGGTTAGAAAGCTTAGAAGCTAAGCCAATTGAAGAAAATAAGTTTCGTCGAAAGTAGACAAGTTTAGAATGTTATAACATGTACTTTAGGGTGAGACTATGGTTCACTACATGATAAGGAGATTATTATATGAGTTATGTTTGCCGTATGATAGTCGTGTGCTATGTTTTGAAGTCAAGCAAGTTGTGGAACAAAAGTTGGAATAGGTCTTCACAAGTTACATTCATAAATTTGTTGAAACTTAGGGCAAATGTATTTGAGCTTTTCTCCAATTTAATTTGAATTAGGGGATTATCTACCAACTAACTGGAAGATCGATAAGTCTAGTTTCCAACGCATTAAACCGTTCATCGATATGACATAGAAGTAGAGAGATATTTGTAGTTTCGCGAGACTGCGCAGACATCATAAGTGACAAGTAGGTGGATCACTAAAGCTTTTTGAGCAATCCATTTCATGTGTTATATGAGGTATTATTGGGGCATATTATATACCAAATTGAAGGTCTTGGAATTTAGTTTCCAACGCTCTTAACCGTTTGTTCATACGACACCGGGATAAAATGATATAAGCGTCGGAAGATGGACCAAGCCTAGGGTGCCATGCTAGCACCTCTTTGACTTTTCCAAAGTTGATATATATAAGTCATAGGTCGGCTTTCTCTGATTTTTCAGAATAACACGACCAGAGAGAACCCATAAACATAACCTCAAGCTATCTTCTAGGGTTTCAAAGAATATTATCTTCCCGGGCATGAAATCGAGAAGCGATAACATCAAAACGATCCCTACGACGTAAGTGTCATTATACCGCCTTTCCTTTTTCTTTGTAGTTAGAGTTTTGGAAGGTACTTCATAGTTAAGAAATATCTAATATCGGTATTTAAGTGTTTCAATATCAAGTAAATTTGATAAATGTGTTGCCTAATAGTTCGAACTCACGGGACGATGATCGGAAGTCGTGAGTTCGAGTTATTTGACTTGTAGCAGACTGTTTTGTGTTGCTGTTGGGCTGCTTGTTTTACTACTATTTTGTAGATTTTTGGAGTAGGAAGGGTGTGGAGAAACACCATATAGATGTAAGTTTGTGGGCTGGTCGTTCGTTGTAACATTTCCGGGCCGCTTGACATGACTACGGTGGTCGTCTTATGTATGAAGTGTTTAGGTTGTGTGTGGACTGTTTTGGGAGGAAATATGATTATTATTGATGTTTTTTGGGCTGTTTGGTGATTGTTTTACTTGTGTGAAGTCATATATATAGGGGAGGTGTTGTCTGTTTCATCATAAAATAGATTGTGGCCGATACATAATAGTTGTGACGCTAAAACGATAACGATAGTGTCGTTTCCCTTATTGTAGATTAAGGAGTTGTGACATTTGTGTAGCTTGAGGTTGGGGAAGTATATACAATGTACGTGAGGCTATCCCTTTCCTTCTTTTGCACGACTCTGATTGTACATAATTCAATGAACGAGCTTCCGAAGATACTCTACTCTTAGAAGCTAGCAGTACTTACATTGTTTCCCTTCTTATGGAACAATTGATGTTGAGGTTTCTTCTCTTATTCTTATGTTATGAATCTTGTTGGTACTTCCTGATTCTTATATGATTCTTGATGAAGAGTTAATCCTAATAACGTGTACGGAGAGTATCGACCTTACGTCACTCCAAAAGGTTAAGAATATGATTCCAATGAGTCCTACATGTATTATATATATGTAGCTATTTTACTCTACTGAGTCGAGCTATAGTCGGCCGGGTATGGCACCTATTGTGCAACCACTGATCAGTTGGGTTTACCGAGCTCCACGTGGCCGGGTACGATATGATGATGATGATGCCCATAGAGGCGGATGTTTTAAAGGTTTATGTATATATATGTATGTATCACACATTTCATGTCAGTAGCCCTCAGAGGTACTCAGATGTTACATGTTGTAAATTCTTTATCCCCGTTTACATTATTGTTCTTACTTATGCTTTCCTGCCTTACATACTCAGTACTTTATTCGTACTGACGTCCCTTTTATTTGTGGACGCTGCATGTCGTGCTGCAGGTCCGGATAGACAAGTAGACGTAGCTCCCCACCATAATAGGCTTTCTAGTTCAGCGGTTATACGCGAGATCCTTTATCCGGACTTGCCGTAGTCTTGGTATGCATTTTTGTTATAGATATTATGGGTATGTCGAGGCCCTGTTCCAGCTATGTTGCATTACTTATGCTCCTTTAGAGGCTCAAAGACAGGTGTCGACCCATGTATAGTTTGGCATGCCTTGTCGGATGACTTTTGTTGTATAGTCTTTCATGGCAGCGTTGTAGCTCGTACCTTTTATGTAGTTTCTTAGCAATCTTGTCATCCCATGTGATGTATGTTCATGATCCATATCTACCATTTATATTGATCTCGTTATCCCTTAAAGATAATAAGAAGGTTAGATAAAATGTACGTTGGTGCTCGGCAAGTATGGCCCGGGTGCTAGTCATGATCCTCCAGTTTGGGTCGTGACAAACTTGGTATCAGAGCAGGTCTGTCCTAGGGGTTGTCTATGAGCCGTGTCTAGTAGAGTCTTGTTTATGGGTGTGTTGTGCACCACACTTATGAGCAAGAGGCTACAGGGCATTTAGGACTATTACTCTTTCTTCTTACTCTAGATCGTGTGGTAGATCTCAATCGTAAGAGCTCAATTTCCTCAATTCTATCTTATTTATAATACGACAATGCATACATCTAGAAAGACAGTTGGTAAGGGATTGCATGTGGCTGTGAAAGAGTTGAGTCAGAGGAACTCGATTTTGCATGATGCCTATGATGAGTACATGTAAGTTTTTCAGTAGATTACGTGTGTACTAAATGGGTAAGCCTCATGACAAGGATCGTTAAGGAAAAGAATATCTATCCACCCCTATGGTGAGAAGAAATGAGAGATTGAGAAGATAGATACAAGTTTCAACAAGAAAAAGAAGCAAGATGAAGAAGGGTACGGGGTGCCCAGTTAATGAAGATTGTCACTATTTACGATTCAAGCAGAGATATACAAGCATATTGAATTACCTACAATTGTAACAGGGGTATGTACAATTGGTCATACACGTCTCAATTATGCCCTATGGGAGCTAACTGAAATAATTTAAGAGAAGGATAGGATATCAGAATCCAGCTGGGGTTAGAGTAACTGAAAATTGTGGATAGATTGTTATCATTATTTAACATTTTTGAAGGGTAGTGCAGGACATGGTAATAATTCTCATTGGGAGATAGCCATATGGTCACTCTAGAATAATATAGTCCGATATGAATACTAGAATGTTTAGGAAGTTCAGAAGATATCCTAGAAGGGAGGAATATTTACCTTAGGCTGAATCCTACCCCTAGTAAAGAGAGAATGTTAGTCGACCCAAGGTCCAATGAGATGGTGCAAGGGGATGTAAAAGTGGAAGGTTGTTTTGTTGAAGATTTTAGAATAAGGTAATAGACATAGATATTAGCAGGAGAATAAGAAGAAAGTAAATGAAACATTATGAGTAAGATGTGATAAATGAGTGATAACGGTAAATTAAACTATGACAGGATGACAGAGGTTATAGTCAAGTGAAGGAAACGATAAGAGGTTACATGCCTTGAGACAATAAAAGTATAAGCCTTAAAGTCATATCCTCATTTCGAGAAATCAGTTGCTGAGTCCAACGTGATTACCAGAAGGAAACGTTAGACCCTCGAGTGATAGAAATTAGTATGGGATAGTAAACAAAAAAATCGAACATGAATTAAGGATCGAAGGAATTGGTAATAGTCGGCATCGTTTCAAAGATAGTGTTTCAACAATAATAGAATGATCAATAGAAGAATAACCTTTAAAGAACATTCACGAGACGCTTCCCTAAAGCAAGCACTATGGGCAGAGTTAAGCTTAAGGGACTAGATGTGCCAGTTACACCGGGTGTCACCCATGTGTGTAAGATATTCAATTATACCTAGTGTAGAAGGGTTACCGCAAGGCGAGTAATATGTCTGTGAAGGTGTGGAAAACGAAATGCCAAAGATGAAGAGGTACATATCGAATGGTAAAGGAAGAATGTGGTAAAAAGGAGAAAGGAATGAGATTGAATTTATTCATATCCTACAGATATGTTACGACTCCAGAACATTATGCAAACATGACGCCGGAGAGAATAAATAAGGGTTTCACACTCAATGATATTGATAAATAAGTGAAAATGAACACTTGATACATAAGAATCACGTAGAAGAGGTAAGTTACGACAAAGGACAAAACCCAAGGGAGGTTACGCATAACTTAAATATGAGGATGGACCAACAGGTAGTCTGTAGTTGATTCAGGAAGAGCCTAGTTATAGCTGAACAAGAGGTCACAGATAAATCAACTAATCATGCAAGATAAACGTAGTGAACGCCAACATAGGGAATTAACTCTCGCAAATTTGATGACATCGTGATCCTTGAGTAATATTAATATAGGAGTTTGGGTAGTTAAAGGTACCATAAAAGTGTTGCAGAAATTGAAGAAAGTGCCACTAGGTAGATAGTCAAATTTCACTTCAGAAGCAACCTTACGAGCACAAGGGCGCGGATGTAAGTAAATAAGGATAATAATAGGTGAGTAAGAACAAAAAATAAAATTCCTTTGGGTATATGATGTAATAAGCTTGCAGCTTTACAAGAGTCGGAGGGTATCCATGTGATGACCCAAAAGGTGATCCTAAGTAATTTTAGTTAAATCTGTGTTCCGAGGCCTCGAAAGCCTCCGTTAATCTTAGCTCGATATGCGTGCGCAGCCCGGGCAGGTAGCCGGGAGACTTCCATGTGAAAATTTGATAAAAATGGGATTTTTGAATTGAATAATTGAATAAAGTTGACTTTGGTCAACATTTTTGGTAAACGGATCTGGACCCGTGATGTGACGGTCCTGGAGGGTCCGTAGGAAAAAATGGGACCTGGGTGTATGCCCGGAATCAAATTCCGAGGTCCCAAGCCCGAGAAATGAATTGTTAAAGAAAATTATTTTCTGAAAATAATAAAGGCTTTTGAAAATGAATAATTATGTGAAAACCGTGTTACCGGGCCCGTATTGCAGTTCTGGAGCCCGGAACAGGTTTGTTATATGTTATTTGTCCTATCTGTGGAATTTGTAGTAAGACGGGCTTGATTTGACTGGTTTTCGGATCCAAATGAGGAAAAATGGAGTTAATGAACTTGTGGGGTTTCTAAAGAATTTGAAATTTGGCTTGAGAGGTGATTTTATGTTTCCGAGGTCCGAATGAAATTATGAGATCGGCAATAGTTCCGTTGTGTCATTCATAACTTATCTGCAAAAATTTGAAGTCATTCCGAGTGGTTTAGGCCGGCTCGGCGCGTTGAGGTGAATTCTAGAATTTCCAAGTTCTTACGTTTTGAATTCAGGGNGACCCCGCACGAGGCCAAAAACCAGCAAAAATCACTGCTGGTGCACAGCAGCTGGTGTGACCGCAGGTGCGGTTGTCCAGCCGCAGGTGCGGGACCGCACCCGCGGTCCAGGCCATCGCAGGTGCGACTTTTCTGCAGGGGCGACAAAAATTTCCGCAGGAGCGGGACCGCTGGTGCAGCTCCCAACCCCGCAGGTGCGAGCCCAGGGTCCC
>ML272303.1:0-10751 GCA_005239495.1 Nicotiana undulata | reverse complement strand
TTTATTAATGATCTTGGCTTTGAGCAGTCAAGGTACATCTTATTTTGTGATAATCAGAGTGTTCTCCGTCTCACCAAGCACTCCACTTTTCATTCTAAGACCAAACATATAAATATAAAGTATCATTGGATAAGAATGGCTGTGGAAGAGAAATTATTTGAGGTTGAGAAGATACACACTGATGAAAATCCTTCGGATATGCTGACAAAGGTGGTGGTTGCAGATAAACATGAATTTTGCAGAAAATTGGCACGCTTGAAGCCTGTCNATTCGGTCTTTATTCCTATTTAGAGTTGGTTTTGCTTTAAGAGAAAGCACCACTCATTATCTATAAATAGGACAACTTTGGAGAACTATTCTATGCTCATTGATACAAGTCTTTTAAAGACTTAAGCACATAAGAGTGGTTTTTGAGAGAGCTTTCATCAAGAGATTTCATCAAGAGAGAAGAGAGAAGAAAAGTATTTGTTTTGCTGCAGTTTTTTTTATTCCGACCAGCCAACTTCAAATCACGTTTGCCGATCCGTTAACCGTTGGATCGAGCTGAAAGTTTGACTGAGTGTTCGTAACATCTTAGTCTTGGATTTGAACGGTGGAGATCGGATTTGGAGGCCCGTAACATCTGATTTCGAGCCTCGAACAACAGCTTCGTGTTGTGGATTCTTTTTTCTTCAATTGATTAGTTGTTGCTCTTGTTGCTATTGTTGCTCCGTGTTTGACACTTATTGTGTAGTCAATTTGGAGAACTTTTGTAACCCTCTTATTATTATAGTGGAGCTTTTTGGATTTTCGTGATCCCGTGGTTTTTACCTTCGACTTGAAAAGTTTTCCACGTTAAAATTTGGTGTTCTTTATCTTCTTTACTTTCGAGTTCGCCTCTTCCTCGACATAACATCCTTAAGTGGTTTAGCTAGCTAGGAAAGCTCATTGAAGACAACAACTTTGCTCAATAAGCTTTCTTGTCATAGAAATTGGACCAAAATTATGCTAATTAATACTGCACTGTTTCTCCTCCCAACTCCAGTTTTACTTCTATTTCATGAAAGTTTTCAATAGAGTGCCAGATTATGGAGAGAGATACCAGAGCCTTGACCTGAATCTCCATCACCAAATAAATTGTGAAGGGACAAAATGATCAATGTTGACCGTCATGCTATGAATTAAAAGTAGGGATTTGAAGACCATTAGTCCTTAAAGAGTGCTAAGTGTTATGACTTTGCAATCTAGCTGCTCGTTAGCACATTATTCTGTACTTCACTAAAGAACAGCGGCGGATTTTGAAAGAGAGAGACATCAGTATTAGTCAAACCAAACTATCGAACCCGTCCAGAAGTTGAGTATGAAACTTATGATCTAATCGGTCAAAAAAAAGGTTTAGCCATAAAGATACCGATTAAAGAGTGTTCTAACATGGGGGCGACACCATATAATTACCTTAAAGGGGGTCCGATCCTTTGTAGGAACTACCCGTAATAACGAACTTGCGAAAAATCTGCTTATCATAAAGAGATTCGCCGTTCCTGACCTTGGTTCACCTTACTTGTTATTAGAACAATTTAGACGCTGTGGGTTCTGAAGCATGGGTTGTGAAATGTATATCTAGTTCTATTTATGTGATAGGCAAGCCCATGACACACATTGCCCCCTTTGGCCCAACAAACATGATGGATTTCCCTTGGACTATGCCATCATTCAGCCCAAAAGCCTACGTACCATGTGAACTAGTGCTATGCCTAATTAAGCTCTTCATTTTCCTCTTCCATTTCGATGTGAAATTCGCTTAAGGTTTAATATGTACCCCTTCTTCGGAAGCTTGCCGGTCTAGAAGCGTATTAGTCCTTCTCTTTACCCACCCTAGTCGGCCCACCCTTTGTCATGGGCGTCACAGTCTGTACTTATTTTTCGCACATCTATATGGTTCGATCCCAAAATTCTGGTGTCTGGTTTATACCAAAGCATACCTGCATTTGGATCCGCTAATGCCTAAGAACACGGATTCCTCTTTCCGAGGATCATAGATTATGATTCATATGTGGCGTGTAGATTGGAACAGAGTGCAGTTTCTCTTTAGCTGATAAAAACTTGAACGTGTAGTTCTTCTATTGACTAAATTAAAGTGTAAGTGCAGAAGATAGTTGTAAAGGATATATGCTTGTGGTGTCATAATAATGAAGCTTTCCTTTAACATTATCCAAATCCTTTCCAAATATGATATTGGCTTGATACTTCTGTGCCATTCTTTCCTCATGTCCGAAACAAAAAGAAATTGAGGAAATGGGGATACTTGAACCATGATACTTTACTGATGGCATGTGCCTCTTCTTTTCTGCTACTAGGTACCTGAATTCTTGCAAGCTCCACGAGGTGCTACCCAATGCAGCTCTTCTATCAGAGCTTTATGAGGTAGTCATTTCTTTAATTTTTAGTTACTCTTCTCTAACGAAGGAAACCAAAAAACTGTATTTTAACCAATCAAATTTGCTTTATTCTAGTCCATTTTCTTTCTTAATCCGTGTTTAGCAACTTCTTCTGCTGTAGATCAATATAATAAGGTAATTAGTTTTCTAGTAATGATATTTGAAATATTAGTGAACTGATTATTTGCGATATAATGCCGAACTTATGTCTATGTATTTTTAATTTATTGTAATCCTTGCAACATGCAACATCACTATGTCGTAATACTGTGAAAAACATTTCCTGTTGTGTTAATAGTGTAAAAGGATTTTGCTTTGAGGAATCTATCTTGACATTGGTTATTAAAATTCTCAATTTTTTCAGTCCAGCATGCAGAAAAAAGTTCAACAAAGGAGGACTCTATTAGTTTCACTGGATGAGCTTGAAGATGTTGACATGTCCCCCCTTGTCGATATATTGCTTAAGATCCATCTATTTGATGTTGATGCTGTGGACGTACTTTGCACCTCACCCTTGGCTGTGAAGCAAGAATCTGTGGTCTCCCTAGTGCGTGCAGTCAATTCAACACTCCGAACTGTTGATCTTCAGGATATGCCATTTAAAAAGGAAATCTTGTGGTATGCCTGAATGCTATTAGTTTCAATTGATCATTGAATACCGTCTTATTTTCCTCATCTATTTTTCTCTTAAAACTGATTTTTTTTTAAATGTATCCATACTTATGGCATGCTAGGCACACAAACAGAGGGAAACGAATGAGACAAAGAACCTAATTTTTCGTCTATATATGATAACTAGAAAAAGTGAGAATACCAGTTTGCTCTTATGTTTCCCCTAGCTGTGACTTTTTATTTTTTTTGGTAATCAACTGTATTTTATTAATCACCAAAGAGTTAATTACAAAACCACAGCTAAGCCAACTAAGTTAGCTATCAAAACAAAGACACAAATCCTAGCTGTGACTTTAACGTGCATAAGATGATAGATTGCATGTGTTGTTGACAATACCAAGGAATGTCATATTGTGGAAATGAGAGGTCTGTAAGTCGGCGATCATGACTTCTGTGTTGAATTTGGGCCTCTGCAGGGACCTTTTTCAGGGCGGTTTAAATTGCCAATCGCTAAAGCTGAGGTCCACTGAGATTCAAAAGCTGAATATGGTTGGAAGCTTCATGCAGTTACACACCCTTAATCTTGACTTCTGTTCTTCCCTCACTAGCTTAGAGAGGGATTGCTTTGCTTGCATGCCAAAATTGATGCGCCTCTCCATATGTGGAACTAGAATAGCTGATCTGTGGACAACCCGTGCTGCTTTGACACGTCTTCCTTCTTTGACAGAATTAAGGTTTCAAAACTGCATATGTTGCAAAGACACTGGGCCATGTCTTGCATCATCCAGTAAGATGACAAATCTTCCCGTTTCTGAAATAACTTAATCAGGTCATTCACGCACGGACTTTGACAGCAACCATGAATTATATACTCAGAAATATGACTATAAATATTGTATGCAGATGGTGCTGGCAGTCCAGCTTCTGTTGGCAACTTCTTTTCAACTTATGGGTTTAAAAGGATAAACCAGGACTCACTTAATGATTCGGCAGATAAAGTATCAAATCAGTTTGAAGGAATTCTTTCATCAGATCCCTCTTTTGTTGCCAAAAGTGGAAGGGCAGATTTGCAACATGAGGTCTATGGCTTTTCTTTATGCTTGCAGTTGTTGACCAAAGTTTTACTTGTTTTTTCTATCTCAGACATTTATAGGTTTCAATCTGTGTATCAGGTTTCTTTTGGCGATTTGCATGTTCAAGAGAGAGATGATTGTCCCCAGGATATAATCTTGAAACTGAGAGATAAATCAGTTGTTTCCAAGATGTATCTTTCTTGTCATCCTTCACCAATCTGCTATGAGAAATACTACAGGGAATACATGATTGCTTCATTGCTTCATCTGGAAGTGCTAGATAACTTACCTATAAGAAAGCTAGATAGAGAATTGGCAAATACTGTCTTCTCACAGTACTACGAGTATCTTCCGTACAAACGCCAGCGCAAAGAAAATGTTGCAAGTGTTTTGCATATGCGTGAAACAGGTAGAGGTAATGTGTACCACAGCAAATCTTCTCGCATAAAGGAGGCAGTTTCTTGTAGGAAAAGTCCATATTTCTATTCAAGGTCCCTCTGTGCAGCCAAACTTGGTTCATCCGCTTCTCCTTCCCTGCATATGCTGTCTAATATCAGCAATAATATCAAACAAGGAAGTGGGAGCCTTCGACCAAGACAGTTTGAGTATCATCCCACTAATCCTAGTCTAATGGCTTTTGGAACTTTGGATGGGGAGGTGGTCGTCGTAAACCATGATGCTGGAAATACTTTCAGTTACGTTCCACTCTTTGGGGTGACTAATAGCATCATAGCCCTCTGTTGGCTTAACAAGAATCCATTTAAGGTATGCTGTTTCCTCAAAACTAAAATTATAGTTTCTTCGTGGATCATAGTCACGTGTACCTTATGAGGTCTTAAATATAGCCTTTATGAGGAAACTTTTTGACGGCAGATAGGGCTCTGATTGTTGAATAGTATGCTGCAAATTGGAAGGTTATCAGCCTGTGTTTTGAATTTGATGCAACTCTAAGTACCTAGTGTTGGTTAGTTGGCGTCCTAAAACTAGGATGACATTAATATTATAGACAATAGTGCGCTACAAACCATAACAACATCCAACGGTCATTGTTATTGCATTGTAGTGTGCATTCCCACATGGTGAGACATGTCCAAACTCATATTAGACGATCCATGCATGTTTGCTGTTCTTTGAATTCAGTCATATGTGTCCTCTTCATGTCATCAGCATGTCAAACTAGTACAATCTTCATTAACTGTTGGTGGATAGATCCTACTTTAGGCGAGACCAGAGGGGAAGTGGTGGATTAAATACATGAAATAAATTGGGTAGCCATATTTGGTTGATGTAAGGTAACATGTGTGAACAACCTACATATCTGATCCTTTATGTTCCATTATAAGTATGTATGTTCGTGTTCTATCATTTGATTTTTTGATTCTAAATCTTAGCTAACATTCTAAAGTCTTTTTAAGTACTCTTTTTCATTTTTGAAGGACCATGTAAAAACCGACTTTGTTTGTTTCTTGACATGTACATGACGACCTTAACAGGATTTAACCCCTTCCTACAGATACATGGTAGCCTGTAGCTGTAAGTAAGAGTTCGCTGAGTACCAATCTGAAAATTTCATAAATGCATGTAACTGAACCCTAGCTGACCAATTTATATTACCCGATATCTAGTTATTGAAACCCTTGTCCTCCCAAACTAATGATTGGATGGAATGTTCCTGCTAGTCTGCTATGTATGCACCTATGGATTTTTCTGCTAAAGGTCTTAATATCTATCCTTTATATTTCTATTAAAAAAAAACATGCAGTACTATATTTTCCATTTTAATCTCCATCACTCCTTTTCTCGGAAACTGCTCATTATTCTCTTTGTTTTCATCTGTCAGATCCTTGCTGGTTCTGACAATGGCTCTTTGAGATTGTATGACATCAATGACACATCGCCAAAAGCAGAGACAAGCTATAGCAGTTCCAGCCCTGCTGTTTTTGAGAAATTTGAACAGTTGACTTCACTTCATGTTAATTCAACGGATGATCAGTTTGTTACGAGTGGTTATTCAAAGAAAGTTGCCATATACGATATTTGTAGTGGCAAGCGCTTACATTTGTTCAGTGATATGCATCAAGAACCCATTAACGTGGCTAAATTTGCACATCACTCTCCAAACCTGCTTGCTACTTCATCATTTGATCGTGATGTCAAATTGTGGGATTTGAGGCAGACGCCAAATCGCCCCTGTTATACAGCCTCGAGCTCAAGGGGAAACGTGATGGTTTGCTTCTCTCCAGACGACCTCTATCTACTGGTATCGGCTGTAGACAACGAGGTACCTTGATCAATACACCATATTAAACATCTCATTTTATGATACCAAATTTCCTTACTATTGGAATAACAAGTTAAATGTTTGCTTTGTGGCTTCTGATTAGTTTAGACATATTCAAAAGCAATAATTTTGGTGTACAA
This sequence comes from Nicotiana undulata, assembly GCA_005239495.1. Lineage (NCBI taxonomy): Eukaryota > Viridiplantae > Streptophyta > Magnoliopsida > Solanales > Solanaceae > Nicotiana > Nicotiana undulata. The sequence goes on along the minus strand of ML272303.1, from coordinate 4,228 downwards.
AATACCAACTTGATGAATTCGGTATCTTTGTGTGGCTATAACTGCTAGTATGTTGTAGATGACTTCATGATTGAGGTTTATAGTACTATCTTTATGGTACAGGTGAAACAACTTTTGTCTGTAGATGGGAGGCTGCAGACAGATTTCGGTATAGCTTCCACAGGGAGCGCTCATAATTATACACGATCATATTACATGAATGGGAGGGACTATGTTATTAGTGGAAGCAGCGATGAATCAATTGTTCGCATTTGTTGTGCTCAAACAGGGAGGCGATTGAGGGACTATTATTTGGAGGTAAAAGCCCAAGAACAATTTTATCAGTTCTCTCTTTTCCCTCTTTTTAAAACTCGGGGACCAAATATTTGGCCTTTTGTCTTAACTAAAATTGTTTCAGAATATTTGACATCTTTAATACATGGGATAAACTAGGTGTTAGGATGCCTTAGTAAGGCTTTTGCTTCGTTTCTTTATTTCCAGGACAGGGCATTGGAGAGTCCAACATTGGTGCAGTCCTTGAGAAGTGATCCTTTCAGAGTAAGCTCCAATTCATGGCAGTATATTAGCCGATCTTGATTTGCTGCTTTAGCCTCTATTTATTTCGTCACATTGTATATGCATTGAAACTCGATTTTATTGTGCAAATTCCAAGTGCTGCTCCTTGCATTTGTATGAAAGTCTCTATCATAGGTTCATTCTTTATAAACATAAGTAAGGAGAAAAGAAAAGAGAAAAAAATAAAGGACCTCCACCCAGGAAATATGATGACTATATATGTATTCTTCATTTATGAAGCTAAGCTTTTCTATTTTTATTTTTAAATTTTTTGCAACAAACCAGCATTTTCACATGGCGATCTTAGCATCCTATGTGCGCCCCAGTTCAAGACGAGACATCATTAAGGTAAGTTTTATTCTCCTTACTTTTTGTTTAATTCATATGATTATTCCTTATCCTTCTTTTTTTTGTTGGGAAATCACCATCATTTCTAACGTAATAACATGGGTGTTTTGGTAGGTCAATTTGCTAGAATCAGGTGAATATGGTGATAAAGATTCCATGAGCGGAGATTGTTGCAATTCTTATGGTTACGGGGGTTAAATTTTGCATCACGCAAATTTATATCTACCTATGTGTACGAAGCCCCCATTTTCTTGCATATGAATCTCAGTGGAAGTCTTGCCTACAAAAATATGATGGTTGCTAGAACTCGTCTTCATTGGTTTTGGCAGTGTGGGTGAGGGAATTGTAAACTGCCAATTGTAATGAAATCAGTCAAGATTATAATAATATGAAAGTAATTTGAGATCAACTGATAAAAGAAACAATGTATTTGCAAAGAAAAATATGATGGTGCTAGAATTTGTTTTCTCAAGAGGAAGAGTGTAAAAGGGAAAAAATGTTGAGAATGAGATTACTTGAAGTTAAATAGACTAGAGTTAAGCCTTAACTAGAGTTGGTGTAGACTAGTCATAAATTAATTATAGTTGGGTAATTAGTCGGTTAGAAGTTAGATTGTACATAAGTACTGTAGCTACTCTGTTCATGTAATTGAGCTCATTCTTCTAATTTCATTCCCTCTAATTTTGATTTCCTCACCGACATTCTCTTCACAAGCATAAACCTAGAGCGCAATTCATAGAAAATAATATGTCGGTTAGAAGTTAGATTGTACATAAGTACTGTAGCTACTCTGTTCATGTAATTGAGCTCATTCTTCCAATTTCATTCCCTCTAATTTTGATTTCCTCACCGACATTCTCTTCACAAGCATAAACCTAGAGCGCAATTCATAGAAATAATATGTCGGTTAGAAGTTAGATTGTACATAAGTACTGTAGCTACTCTGTTCATGTAATTGAGCTCATTCTTCTAATTTCATTCCCTCTAATTTTGATTTCCTCACCGACATTCTCTTCACAAGCATAAACCTAGAGCGCAATTCATAGAAAATAATATGGTATCAAAGCATAGCGATCGTTAGTTAGATCTTCGTAATTCGATCCTATATCATCTTCTTCCTCAAGCTCATCAATGGCGGAAGTAACAAATGACAACATAGAGCAGAAAAAGTTAAGTCACAATCACCCGTTGTACTTGCATGCCAATGATACTTCAGGTATTGTTCTAATCTCTCTCCAATTATCCGGACCGGAAAATTACTTTGTATGGAACCGTGCAATGAGAATTGTGATCCTAGGAAGAAATAAGGTAAGGTTTATTGACTATACATGCAAAAAGGAGAATTACAACCCTAATTTGGTTGATTTGTGGGAACGTTGCAACGCAATTGTCCTATCATGGATTATGAATTGTGTATCAAAGGAATTATACAGTGGAGTGTACTCTTCAAGTGCATCGGCAATTTGGCTAGATCTGAAGGAGTGGTTTGATAAAATCGATTGTTCTAGGATATTCCGGATCCATAAGGAAATTGCTACTATTAGACAGGAAACCAACTCTGTATCAGCTTATTTTTCAAAATTATGTCTATGAATTTGCTAGCTTAGCACATGTTTCTGGATGTGATTGTGCTAAGTCTAGAGAGTTTGTTGTTTTCATGGAAAGGTTGAAACTCTTACAGTTTCTTATGGGACTGAATGAATCGTATGAACAAGCGAGGAGTCAGCTGCTCATGATGGTTCCAGTTCCTACAATTAACAAAGCTTATTCCATGATGATGGAAAGAGAAAGTCAGCGCAACATGACAAACAAGCTGTGCACAAACGAAGGAGGAGAACTGACAGCCTTGATGACTATGTGATGTTTTAGACTTCAATACTACACAATATTATAAGTTAATTGTGCAGTACCCAATTTTCGAGTGCTGTCTAATAAGAAGAACCAGGTTCTTCTTAGTCTACTACTTGCTACTATTTGCGGAATAATTAAGCAGTAATAGTAAAGACACATAGATTTTTACGTGGAAAACACCTGGCTCAAAAGGTGAAAAAACCACGACCTACTCCTCAGTAGGATTTGCTCAAAACTCTTCACTAAACTCTGAGCCAAAACGGACTTACAAAATAAACTCTTTTGTAATCCTAGGACTAACTCTAATCCTCTTTGTATCAACTAGCCTCTAGCTAATTTCTACAGATTTCAAGCTAACTCTAACTTGAACAATGTGTACCTATTACAACTGCTTCTATGAAAGCTGATAAGATACAATATTGAAACTCCTACTATAATCAACTAGACTCAATATACAAACAATGAAACTGTTCCTTCTAGTTGAACTGTAGCCTTTGTATCGCACAACAATTCTGCTTGCAAAACCTCTGGAACTTTTGCTTCAGAACTTGATTCACTTTTGCACTTGTGCGTCACTTCTTTCAGCAGTAATACATTGATTATTTATAGAGTCCGTTTGTTGAGTCCATGATTCAATTCTGATCCAACTCTTCCTTGGTAAACGAGTTTGATTGTAACTCAACTTCCTTCCTCTATTTCTGTCCTAGCTGAAATCAACTTCTGTCTTCTCTATCAATTTGCAACCTTTTCGTATTAGGAGACATTCTCTTAGTTCTTTGATACTTAGCAATCACTGATATCTCCTAGACTTGTACGATTTGTGATCCAACTGCTTCATTCAGAAGTGTATGCTATGATGGACCTGGTTCAACTGGACGCCTTTTGTCAATCTTCAAAACCCATTCAGTGACATGGGCCAACAAATTCCCCCTTTTTGATGATGACAAACTCTGTGCATTTATCCTTTATACACATCCAACACTTTGTATATTTGTGAGCATTAATCATCAAGAACCAGGTTCATTAGGTTATAAATATCACTTTAAAAATTTGAACAACACAACACATCTTCCTCCTTTTGGCATAATCGAAAATTCGCAAATGATACTTACCAGTAATTAATTCTTACTCATGGCCAATTTAGGCAACTGCAGGTGCAAACATGATTAATCAACACAAGAAACCAATAATGTAAGCTAACTCATTAGAGACATTTGTCAAAACACCAAGCTTTAATTTAATTAACATGGTTGATCAACACCAAAACAGATTAAATAAAAAACAACCAAAACATGAGTACGATAGAATTAAAAACTGAAACAAACACACTTGACACAGTCCCGAACTGGGCACTTGATGGGATATGAGAGGGTAATGGAAATTCTTATGTTTGGGGTGGTGTAGAAGAGGCAGGATTCTTGGTTTGGAGAAGAGACAACATTTGGTGTAAGACACCCTCATTTTTCTCCTTCTC